>CM076572.1:361997743-362057914 GCA_034641835.2 Pinus albicaulis | reverse complement strand
AACGTCATTTCGACTGGGTCCGATGTCATCAGGGTTTAACGAGTCTGACAAAGGAAGAACTCGGCGTCTTTTCATGTTTAGAGAGTTTGAAAAGACAGCGGAAAAGTAAACTCCATAGGTCCCTTTTCGTGAATAGTTCCTCAGATCCGAAAAGGTAGAAAACAATATCCGAGAAAACCTCCTAGTCGCGATAGGTTAGGGTATTCCTTTTTCGTAATCAATCCATCCCAGCCCGAAAAAGGGTTAAACGTATACTGGGTAGATGTCGATTCGTGTCCAATTTAACGAGATCGAAACGACAAGGGCCTCGGCAATCTTTTCATGTTTAGAGAGTCAGAAAAGAGCCGAAAGATGACTCCAAAGTGACTTTTTCGTGTATTTACCGAGTCCGAAAAAGTATAAAATACAACTCGTTTCCATCGTTAAAGTCGCAAAAACCTGCTGCTGCACATACCAAGCAAGCGTAAAACCCATTTTCGACATAACATATTAAAATATTCGATAAAAATGACTTTTTACAACTCATTTTATGTCAAAAAGTTATAAATATGTCAAATTGGTAAAAATAAAATTACATTTACTATTTACCTTGGTAAAAAGCAACAGTGATCCATTTGGAGTAGAAACTTCTGACGGTGATTGCGACAAATCCAGTTGACCATTCAGCTTCTCGTCTGCTACAGGTAAGAGGTGCTCCCTTGCTCTACATTTTCATTCATTTTTGATAATTTTCCCTTGAAAATCAGTTCTATGTGGCCACTTTTGAAATTTTAGGGCCGCGCTCATTAGCGCGGGTATCGGGCACGGACCCGTGCCAATGGGCTCTTTTATACAAAGGGCTCGCGCCACGTGGCGCAACTGTTCACAAAACAGCCGCGCCAGCGGCCGAACCTAAAAATCCGCCTAAAAATTTGATATTTAAACCAAATTTCATGGAATTTGAGGCCTATCAGAGATCTAACTAAGGGCTTATGACCATATGAATGCAGGTAATCAAGAAAAATGGCGATTGAATGGAAAGAACGAGAGCATGGAGAAGAGGATGAACAAGCCATCCAAAGTGAAACTTGCATGAATTCCCTTAGAAAATGTGGGCTGAAAAAGTTCTTCCTCGCACCCTGTCTACGAGCTCAGCCCGAGCTCTTCCAGTATTTGATCAGTATCTGGGATGAACATGAACAGGTGTTTAGGTTACGAGACCAGGTATTAGAGCTAGAGGTTTCTGATGTTTATTTTATCACTGGATTGTCCTGCAGAGGTCCGATCCCTGTCTTGACTGGAAGAAGACCATCTGGGGAGAAGATGGAAGAAGTGATGGCACGAGTGTGCCAAGGAGCACAAATGGGATCAAGAAGCAAGAAGGTGGATATCCACACTATCCCTGATCTGGCATTGAGAGTGGTCCTACATACCATCACGCGGGCTACAGGGTCGCAGGCACCGCACGAGGCCACAAAGGCCCAACTCCTGCTGGCCTCAGAATGCATGAGTCCCCTACTGTCCGACTGGGCAACAACAGTAACAATCAATATGAAAAGGCAGCTCACGAAATGCAAACAGGGTAAACTAAAAAAATTTGGTTATGGTTCCATCCTGGTATCGTTCATTCTGGAACGCTTACCAATCTTCCAGGGCCAAGGGGCCACAGTAGCAGATCCGATACCACGAGAGCCAAGAATGGCTCAGTGGGCAGCATTAATGCCCAGAGCTGGAGGCGGCCAACAGATGTCCTGGAGGCTGGAGTTCTTTAGGTGGTTACGGCGCCAACTGATTGTCATGGAAGAATGGCCCTATGCAGGAACTGACTTCACCGGAGACCCAGATCTCCCACTGCCAGAAGGAGATGACTGGGACGAGGAGTTGGGTAAGACCTCATATTTTTGATTTTTTATGTTTTATGTTTTTTTTTTTGTTAATACACATTCGTCTTAACACATTTTATATATGTATGCAGATGTGGGACTTGAGAGACCAGCTGGGATGTCTCCAATCTCACGGAGGACACAACTCGCCCCTGATCCTCAGGGAGAGGGCACCGAAGGAGAGGAGTTGATCCAGAATCTTAAGGGCATTGCCTGAGGGATTTCGGACTATGCTCGGCTGGCGGACGTACCGATGGCATACCAGCGCCACACGGTGGGAGTTCCGGGTCGGATCCACCGAATCCTGAGATGCTTAGTGCGTGCAGTCACGTGCTATCATGAGCACCATGCGGATTAGCTCTTAGGATTTATACCACACCTATTTTTTGAGAGACATATCGTCTTCGGATGTACTTAAGATGATTATGTATATTTTGAATTTTATGTGACACACTCTATGTAAACATTTCGATATCTATATATATGTGCATATCTATTTCTGGATGGATCTTTCTTTACATGTGATGATGATTTACAAATTACGCAAATGTCTGTCTAATACCAAATTTGCTACTGCATCTGTTAATGTATTCAAATGTCTAGGTATATGATGATATGTAATGTAGTCAAAATTTCTTTCCAGTAATCGAATACGCAGATACAGACGTAAGATGGACGGGTTCCTTACCGAATAGTGTCCGTTCAGTTGTAACACTACAAGTTGCGAATCTAGATACACGAGAAATTCACGGATACCAAGGTTTACTGCCTCGGTTAATAATTCTAACACAGCACTATATTCCGCGATGTTGTTTGTGGTACGTCCTAGACACACTCCTTGCAGGTCAATCAACTCACCAGCAGGATCATAGATTACCCAGGCCGCTGAAGACAGATTCCTGGTACTACGGGAGGCACCATCCACGAAACCAACAAATGGATGAATAGACATCTGCACAACCAGGAAGACCCGATCAGTAGAAAGATGTTTACAAAGCACACCACACAATACATGCACACAAATGAAAAACACACACCTATGTACACACACCACACCAAGAAATCACTTCAGGCATAGTACTTTTTGAGGTACAACCCATTTCTGGGCTGCGCCAGCAGAACTCCTTCATAATCTATAAGCTCGTAGGCCCCGTTTTTCAAAACGCATTTTACTATATAGGGCCCATGCCACATAGGCTGGAACTTACCGGCTCCAAGCTTGTCATGTGCTTGATCGTACAGGAGGACGAGGTCCCCTTCAATAAAGGAACGAGGAGAAACAGATTGATCAAAATGATTTTTGACCCTCTTCTTTTGTGCTTCGATAACCAAAGCAGCCAGACGACGGGTTTCATCCAACCGTTCCAGATACAGAAGACGTTCTTCCTCAGCAGAAGTATTAGGTAGAAGCTCCACACCTAATTTTAACGAAGGAATCTCGCATTCAACCGGAAGAGTTGCTTCCAGGCCATACACCAATTGAAATGGTGTGAACCCAGTTGCACTCTTTGCAGATGTTTGGTATGCCCAGAGAGCTGAGAACAGTTGGATATGCCAATTGGATTTGTGAATACCAACTGTTCGCTGAAGCATAGTGACCAAAACCTTGTTCACTGCTTCAACCTGACCATTCGTTTGAGGGTAATATGGTGTCGAGCTGTCGTGACGCAAGCCCAACGTTGAAGTCAGCTCCGCCATCACGTAATCTCGGAAATGAGTACTGTGATCAGTGACGATGGCTTGAGGAACCCCGAATCGTGCAATAACATGGTTGAATATAAATTGAGCAGCCGTTTTCCCGTCAGCAGCTAGTGTAGGCATCGCCTCGGCCCACTTGGTGAAGTAGTCGACGGCGACAATGATATACGCATGCCCCCTGGCCGAGTGAGGGTTACACGTCATAAAATCCATGCCCCATTTCGCAAAAGGGTTGACGGTAATAATGGGATGTAATGGTAAAGGCGGCGTGCGCATCTTGTCCTGAAATATCTGGCATGGATGACATTTACGGACTGCAGTAATACAGTCCTTGAATATGGAAGGCCAGCAATAACCTGCTCGCGGAATCTTCTGGGCAGTAGCATACCCGGACATATGTCCACCACAGGCGCCATTGTGGCAGTCATTTAGGACCTTCTCAGCCTCTTCCAAGGTTAGGCATCGCCGGAGCACCGAATCTACTCCAACGCGATATAAGGTATCTCCTACTATACGGTAGGGTTGGGACTGGTGCCAAATCCGACAGCGGGCAGCTTTATCCAACTCAGACCGAAATGTCGAGGTCTGAAGATACACTATTATGTCACCGTACCAAGGGTCACGAGTACTGATGAGGAAAAGCGTTTCGTTCGGTATATGGTCTTCAGAGTGTGAGGGAACAGAGTCTGTAGGGAGAGAACATATCAAATCCGCGAAGACCAGTGATTTAGATGACTTAGAAGTAGTGAACTCCAAGTCAAACTCCTGCAGGATCATAATCCATTTGGAGTACTTGCCCCCCAGTAATTGTCTAGAAAGAATATACGTCATAGGGTTGCAGTCTGAAACCACTGTTATCGTGCGCAAAAGGATGTAATGGCGAAAGCGTTGTACAGCGTGTACTGCTGCTAATGCCAACTTCTCGACATGTGCATAACGCGTTTCCGGGTCGAGAAGGTTCCGAGACAGGTAATAAACAACATTTTCATCACTGTGATCGTCATCCTGCACCAAGACCATGGCTATGGTGCTAAATGCGGTGGCTAGATATAAAGTAAAGTCGCGGTGGTAGTCCGGAGGACGAAGCAACGGAGCATTGACAAGCAACGTCTTTAGCTTCTCAAAGGATTCATGAGCAATTTCGTCCCAGCGAAAGGGAACGTTCTGCTTTAACAAACGAGTGAATCCTTTGGCCACCTCGGCATAATTCGGGATAAAGCGCCGAAGAAAATTCGCTTTCCCTTGCAGACTCTGTAACTGGTACAGGGAGGAGGGTGATGGGAGATTTACGATGGCCTCGACCTTTAAAGGGTCAAGGCGAATTCCGTCTTTCGAGACTATGAATCCTAAAAGACAGCCAGAATCAACGCAGAAGATGCATTTATGAGGATTGAGCCTGATATTGTAGCGTTTGCAACGAAGAAAGATCTGGCAGAGATGCTCAGGATGGTCCTCTCGCTTACCCTAATGGGCTGGCAAGTCATCCAGATAAGGCTGAACGATATGACGAATGTCATGAAAAGCATAGGACATCGCACGCTGAAAAGTGGCTCCAGCGTTTTTCAAGCCGAACGGGAGTTTCTTATATGCGAAAGTACCCCACGGACAGATGAATGTGGTCTTGTGTTGATCCTCAGGTGCAATATTGATTTGGTTATATCCTGAGAAACCGTCCATTAAAGAATAGATCTCACTCCCCGCACATTCATCGATGATCTGGTCTATAAACGGAGTGGGATAATTATCCTTTGGACAGGCGCGATTGATGTTGCGATAATCCACACAGACTCTAATCGTACCCTGCTTTTTATCGACAGGGACAATGTTAGACACCCATTCTGTGAGGGGGATGGGATAAATGAAACCCGCGTTCAGAAGTTTTTCAACTTCTGCCTTGATGGCGGCGGCTTTTCGAGGATGCATGGGGCGTAAGCGTTGGCGCACGGGTTTCGCACCTGGATAGGTTGGAATCTCATGCACTACGATACTGGGATCAATCCCCGGCATTTCCTCGTAGGACCACGCGAAAACATCTCTGAATTCTTTGAAAAGCTCAGTATAGACTTGAATCTCATCGGGAGAACAAGTCACACCCACGTGAATATTCTCAACGATCCCCGGTTTAACGGAGATGTTGATTGGAACAGTTTGAGTAATGTTACTCAGGTTACCCTCCGAAAAAACCTCGTGCGTCAAGATGGATGTTTGAAGAGGAGGGGAAGGAACCTGAGTAGCATAACGCTCCAGACAATCAGTCATTGCCCCCAAGCTAGGCATAAACGAGGGGCGATGATGTCCATCGCCCCAAGGCAGCTCCTCAAGAGACATAGTTTCAATGATAGCCTCATCGGAAGGAAAAGTCTCTCTGAGAGGATCAGGTGAATCAGCCTGACCAAGCCAGGGGAATTGAGAGTAGACATCGAGAGCCATGCTCAAAGGAGCATGCTGAGGAGGCGGAGGATCTGATGCAGCAACAATCTCACAGTAGTTGATCTCTACTGGCGTTAAAGGCATGGATTCTCCAAACTCATATACCTGCTCAGGTGTAGGAATGAGCCAGGGGTCATCGGACCTGGACAACATGTTGACTTGAGCGGTATGTGGTGGTGGTGCAGGAAAGATACCCATGAGGACTGGGTCTTTGGAGAGACCAGGTCCTACACTGTCTGGGGGATTCGGAATTTGATCCACGTATGGCACGTTGTTCTCAGAGTTAGAGGTGAAAAATGACAACTGATCCACTGTGACAATCTTGCCCTCGTGAGGGAACTTAATGAATCAAAAGACGGTGGACGGCACGCAGAGCATGGCATGGGTCCAGCTGCGGCCAAGAAGTATATTGTAGTTGAGTTTAGCGTCAACCACTTCTACTTCTACGTTGACGGTTTTTCCCTGTAATGTGATCGCTAGACTCTCGAGAACGCCCAGGGGTTTAGATTCCCAACCATCAAATGCCTCAAGGGCATTGGGAGATGATGACAAGGCTGGAGAGCCGATGGCCTTCCAGCAAGCGGAGGACATAACGCAGGTAGATGCACCCTCATCTACGACGGCCCTATGAATGTTCAGACCATTAATCCTGACTTGAATGACCAAAGTGATTTGATGTGGAAGCTGGGGAGTAAAATTCTCCAGATCGAAGGTGAGAAGACTCGAGTCGGCGGGATCAATGCCCTCGATCGCAGACAGTAAAGCCTTCCGTTGTGAAGGACAACTTTGAAGAACTTCAAGTGCGGACATGGCACATGGCGCCTGTGCCAGATCCTCAACAATGCTGTAATGTTGAGCGACACAAGCATTTGGGTTATAAGAAGATCTTCGAAGGACACCTTTGGGAGGTGGCTTCACAACGGGTTCAAGAGAAGGCTTCTCGATTTCCAACGGACCCGAGACAGGTGGGGGAGGCGGCCCATCCGCAACTGCCTTCCCGGGTTCCTGCCGCGGTTCGTTGTAATCCTTCGACCGCGTAGCGACAGAGATAGGTGTAATAGTCTTCATCATGAAAACCTGAGACCCAAACGGTGCAGATGGTGACGGCTGTTCGACCATCTGGGTCTGCTGAGATGGAAATGGCTCTTTCAAAATAGCCGGAGTCCCTTTAGGGCCTTTAAGAAGTTGACTAACCTCGGATCGTCGTGGACAATCCTTAGTATAATGGTCCCCTTCACAGATGAGGCAAGGGTACTTCGGTTTACGCTGGGAGCCATCCTCAGTTCGAGATTTAGATTCTGGTTTCGGGGCATCAGATTTAGATTTGCCTTTGCCCTTCTTCTTCCCCTTGGAGGATTTGTCCGCAGGATTGGCCTGAATGGCATTCACCTCCGCGGTTTTACCAGAATCAGATGAGGCGGGATTAGCAGAGGTATTGTTGGAAGAATTAGCCTTCTGCTTCCCATTCGAAGATTTCTTCGAATTCTGAGAGACAGAACCAATGACACCATCCACCATAGGGGTGGGCGGAGCCTTAGTGGTTTCGGGCCGTGGAGCATCAGTCAAGATGTTATAAAGCGTGCCGGACTGTGAATAGACAAGGTCCAAGTATTGGGCACGCGCGATGGCTTGTTCCTCTGTCACGCACGCTCCCATCGCAATATCTTGAGCGATTTTATTCACAAAGGAGGTGGTGAACCAGTGAGTCAGTATCTGATCAGGTATGTGAAACTTGATCAGTCTACGACAGCGCCGCCACTCATGAATGTTATCTGAGATGTGAGTGGCTTTATCCTACTTTAGGGAAGTCAGGAGGTGCGTCCTGGCTTCATACCGAACCGGTAACTGAAAATGCGCGAGGAAAGCCATGGCTAAAGAGTTGAAATCTTGGAAAATGCCACGGGATAACTCTATGTACCACTTAGCAACAGCTCCAGTTAAAGTACGATGGAAGAGGCGCAGGCGAATCGAATCATCGACCCAAGAGTTAGACGAACACCAAAGATGATACGTCATCACATGCGCCTGGGGGTCCTCTCCAGCTTTCCCCTCAAACTTGGGGCAATCACCTGGTACCTTGGTGGGAACCGGAGGCCAATACGGATTATGTAAAATCGGATCATTGGTCAACTTTGAAACATCCGACAGCTCCAAGGTAGCCAGGAACGGCAATGGAGGATTAACTGCCATGCCAGGCCCGGGATGAGGTCCGGTACCCATACTCCACGATGGTTGTGAATATCCTTGCCCCCACGGGTTCTGTCCTGCAGGATTCTGACCGTAGGGGGCGTAGGACGTATAACTAGACTGATTTGGATGCTGGTAACCATAGTGTGGGGCTTGGTAACCAGGGTATGGACCCTGATTATGTGTCGGCCTCGTATAAGCAGTGTTTGGATTTGGCTGCTGAGCGTAGGTAAAACCGGGTGGAGGAGGATAATACTGAGAGCCTCTGGGGTGGTTATAGTTCGGCTGAGACTGACCATGAGGATAATAACCACCCTGAGGATGAGTAAGCTACTAAAAAGTGGAACTCTGCGGAGCCTGATAAGTAGGGCACAACTGTTGATTTGGCTGCGACATTGAATGAACCGGCTGCTGTGCAAGGTTAATGGAATGAGCAGGCTGCCCTGAATGAACAGGTTGACCCGACTGAGAGGGCTGACCTGAGTGACTAGGTTGACCCGGGTGAGAGGGCTGACCTGAATGACCAGGTTGACCCGGATAGACAAGCGGCGCCGTTTGCGCAGGTTGACCTGGTTGTAAGTGAGCCCCAGGTTGTACCGGATGGGCCGGTTGGCCTGGAGGCGGGACACCGGGTTGTACCGGATGAACCGGTTTGCCTGGTGGTGGAACAGGACCAGGTGCTTGCTGGAAACCGGTTTGACCTGAAGCAGAACCATAGGATGGTCCCGGCTGATATGCAACGTTAGAAACAACAGGATACTGCGGTTGCATCGGTAAAGAAGGCTGGATTTTCCCCCTAGGACCATAGACCGGTCCCGGTTGATACCCCGGCTGAGGCTGAACAGGTTGACCAAAAGGGCTATAATACTATCCTTGCGGACCGTACGATGGCCCTTGTTGGCCGACATGATAGCCTTGAATGGGCTGCCCCTGTGGATCATAAAGATAGCCAGGTTGGCCCATAGGTTGGCCTTGGAAAGGCTGTTCTTGCGGGTTATAAACTTGGTTATAAGGTAAACCTTGAGCATAGAGATAAGCCTCAGGAGCGGGTAGACGCAAAATCTCCCCGTGCTCGTCATACTGACCTGGGAAAGCATACACGGGAGTACCATCCTGTGCATAGTGCGAAAAGTAAGATCGGTAGGGATCTTGGGAGGACGGTCCAACCTCGGCGTTCGGCTGTTGCAAAGACAACCGATACTCCTCCGGAGAGATGTTCTCCGGTATAGCAGTGGCTAGATAGATATCTTCAGGAGTTGGCCCAGCCCTAGTAGCAGATGCTGAGACAATAGGAGAAGAGGCGGCCACACAGACAGTGGGCCGGACGGGAACATAAGTGACGGGCGTCTGAGGAGACACCCCGGGTGTAGTAGCAGCTGGCCTCAAAGCAGGAGATGATATTCCCATAAAGGCTGCAGCGGAAATGATCTGACCCAGAGATCTATATCCCTGTGGTAAAGAAGGGTTGGTTGTTGACATGTCAGCCAGCTCAGAGTTGTCTCCCTGAAACAATCTTCGTGGGAAGAGCTGATAGTCTTCACCAGACGTTGGGATTTACTCACCAAAATCACTCATGGTTGATCCTGCCATTAAATCACACAAAATACGGCGAGGACTAGGAGGAAATACAGCAGCAAAAAAAGGCGAACCCGATGTAAGAGAAAGGAAATCAGCTCTAACATGGTGAAATTCAGACACGAGAATTAGAAAAGGGCCAATTGAACTCATTGGTCCTCGAAAGGTTACTGGCGGGAACCGGTCCCAGTCGAAGCTCGGAAATGAGGCTCTTTGTGGTTCGACGGAGGAGGATTAGGGAAGCCTCAGAAGAATCGTTCGTAAGGACTACCGGTAGGGCAAGCAGAAGGTTCCGCCCGCGCATGGCAAAGGCCCGAGGAGAAAGAAACGGAAACACACACACACGAGTGCTTTACAGGTTAAGACACACACCGATCAAATGGTCAGCAAGAAATATCTAAGCGGGCGTGTAATCGTGGGCGCTTAATTTTACCACATTGGAAAGTAAGAAATTCTACCGTTTCATGTTCTAAGAGTTGAGAAATGATAAAAAGATGACTCTATCTCTTTCAGAGTTGACACAAGCATGAAAGGACAAGCGCTTGACGGTCTTTTTCAAGTTTAGGGAGTCAGAAAAGACCAAATGACTGCTCAGGAAATACTAGGCACAAAGGGTGTACCAAATATCCGTGAACTGCAATATACACCTTGGTTTCAATAATGAAACAGAAATCGACCAAGGACTTTCCGTACGTGCAGGCAATCTCCCCGAATGATGTGTTCGGTGTATCACGGGTATAGGGCAGCAGACTCGGCTTCCTACGGATAAAGGATCGAAAACCTAGAGGGGTCTCCCTTTATATACGCGACGGTACGGGGAGCACAAGTCCGTACTACCGCTGTCTAAAGCCAAAAGGTGAACGACAACTGCTAGGTTTAAAGACGCCAAAACACGTCTCTAGCCTAGACCACTAAATATGTTTCGTTAGATTTCAATGCTGCCTTAGGTTAATTGAATAAATTTTATGGTTGATCTTCAATTAAGTTTCAGTTTTCAGGCCCTATCGTATGTAATGTCTTAAAAGACTCTTAAATGCAAAGCTACATGCCACAGTCCAACATTTCGTTCGATGAAAACTAGTTACAGAAGAGTTGAGAGCTTTTACACAAACGAAATGATCGGAAGACAAACAATGAGATCTCTAATTTAACTAATGAAATTGAAAAATTTTCATTCAAATCACTAATCACTAGCAAAATCGAAAAGATTACAATTTGCACTATTTCAACCAAAAGCACAAGAGATTTTTTTGTAATTTTCAACGTTTGATAGCTAATATGTACTAACAAACTGAAAACAAACGGAATAACTTGAGAGACGATATTGAGAGAGAAAAACGAACAAATTTCACTCAACAACACCATCAATCAGATCCCAAATCGACCAAAGTCTCTCAAAACCAAGAAAAGACTCAAAGGCTCCAATGGACCGTGTGATCTAGGCCCAAGGCAAGACCAAACGAAATTTGAACGAAGGAATGAACAATCATCCAAAAATCGCAACAAAACAATGAACAACTACTAAGAGGATGCGGAGGAGCAATCAGAAAGTCGACCGGACAAACGAAACACCAAAACTCCCAAGGAGGGCTCGATACACTAAGCCACTAGATGCCCTAGGGCTCAAAACGTGAAATCGATAGATAAAAGCAAACAACCAAAGGACGGAGGCGAATTCCCAGTCAAACAGGACTCCAACACACTCAAGTAGTCGGAAAATCAAGAAGAAAAGCACTGACCAAACCCAGAGAGCTCAAAATTGAGGAAACTCAAAAACCTTACAGGAGTGGCGCGACTGTAAGGCTGCAACTGGCGCCAGAAAGCAATTGGCGCGGGCTAAACAAAAGCAACATGCGCCAATTGGCGCGATTGTCGAGCTAAAAAGCGCGCCAGTCGAGTTTCTCAGCCAAAAACAAAAAAGAACTACTCCAGAAGCAGATCAATGTATACTAAGCAAACCAAGAAGTAAAAAACAGCAAAAGAACCCAACCCAGAAGGCTCATCAAGCAAGGAAAAACATAAAATAATCAAAACGAGACAATATAAACGAGACAGTGAAATCTAGACGATCCCCAGCGGAGTCGCCAAATTGTTGAGGAGGTAAATCCCCTCTGCGGACAGAGGCGATCCCTACTAGCCCAGCAGGGGTCTAGCAACAATCACGAAATGTTACGACGCAAGTTCCTAGTTACGAAATGAAAAGACCAAAGATGGAGGCCTACCTGGAATCCAATGCTACGATCTGAAGAAGAGTGCGTTCCCGTTCCTCAGCCTCGGCAGATCACGATCCTCTACGATCTCCGTGGATGGATACCTGCACGTGCAAGAAACAAACAGATACAAGCATAAAATCCGGCATACGTAACTAAATATCAGTCAGAAAGGATATACTCATATTAACATCATTGAAAACAGAGTGGAACCATAATCGTAATCATTCATTAAATAACGATCGAAAGAGATTACAACCAAAGTTCTGACATCGTGGTCTCCTTCGGATGGGTCTCCAGTCGTTCACGTCTCGAAAAGCTCGCCAGGGAAAGGGAAAACCTCTCTTGAGTCTCTCGACAATAGTCTCCTTACTTGAGTCGGCCTTAAGGGAAGAAAGAGGGCTCTTACAGCACAAAGGCTCTTGGGAATTTGGAGATTCAAAGCTTAGGCACTTCAAGACTAGCTTGCCATGGAATTAAGCAGGCTTTTATAGATGGGGAAGGAGGGAGTTGGGATCCCTATTATTGTGGGATTGGCCCTATCAACAAGGAAGGTTCCATGGGAGGTGGCAAAACCACTTCCCTTCCATAGAACTCCCGCAGCCAAACCTCCCAACTCAAGATAGGCAATGGTTTCTGAGTTTTTTGAAACTCAACTTCCGCCATCTTTATTTAAAAACACTCCTTAAATTGGCTGGCGTGACTACTGCTCTGGGACAGAGCGCCAGTTGGCGCGGCCTCTTTGTAGGATTTTCCCCATTGGCGCGAGTGCTGAACTATCCGCCCGCGCCAATGCAAAAAGAGATGTTTTTATGATTTTTTGCAAGGAGATGTCTTTAGGGCAATTGAAGCTCATGCTTAGAGGAATGCATTGATGATGTTTTCAAGGCATGACAATGTTCACAGGTCACAAAATGGGTCCTCCATTGTGCAGGACGGGGAATGGTAGGGACGGTGACAAATTACTGTATAACACTCCTTCAGATGAAAGAACAACTGACCTAGGTAAAAAGTGGAAAGACCAAAATTTCAGCTATGGGTTGATCTTGATTACTTTTTTTTTGAGCGAGTTCCATTGATGCAGCCACAATATGTGACACTGGGATTAGCTGGTCCTAGAGATCCACAAATGCAGTGGCGGGTCAAGTTGATAGCTAGACATGATGGTTAGTCATTGATCTCGGTTTCCACTGCATTCTTCAGTTGGCTCTGAAGATAGAATATATTCATAGAGGAGCATCGATATGCATGGATGGATTTCCGTGGAGATCCCAATTTTATTTTACCAGCCGACGCTCAATGGGGTGTTATAGGTAAAATTTTGACCATGGTTTCATAATTGACTTCCATTTTTCATCCCCTTTTCCTCATAAAAATCCTCCATTTCCCTCATTTTAACCTTCAAAATTACTTCAATACCCTTTTGAAACCATTTGGTTTAAAAAGCCTTCATTCCCCTATCGGAACCCTTCAATTGGCTTAAAAGCTCTGTTTTTAGCCTAAAACGCTAAAAACATAGGCACCAACATAGGCACTATTAAATTTTAAAGGGAATCTAGCTCTCCTCTGAGACTGACATATGTTTTGTATGTTCCAGGAATAAATAATAATATTGTCTCTGTAGCGGTATTGGAAGATCATGGTTATGATGTCATATTTAGAAAAGGAAAGGTAGTCCTTAGACACATCGCCATGGGACGGGTGAAATAGATCGGTGTAAGAGTCAAGAACATGTATGCTCTCGAGGTAAAATATGCATGAAAACATTTAAGGAGGAAAGAAGAGGTTAATGACTTGGTTGTTGAGAGGGAGAAAAAATTGCCTCTCAACATGCAGCATCAGAAGCAATCTCAGAAAATTGTGGAGAAGCCAAAATTGGAGAAGCAAAAAGGAGACCAAGTGGAGGTTTCTACTCAAGCAGAGGCCTCCAAGAGGGTAAATTTCGAGCCAGATGGGTAGATGGAGCATATGTAGCCATACCTCCAGGTGAGAGGTGGGGCGATGTGCAGGTATAATCCAAAGAGAAGAAATTTTGGCAGGGTAAAAATAGATGGCTTGTCTCATGGATTGGACATGGCTATGGGCAGCCCATGGTACAAAGTAGCAGGAAGGATAGGTAGTGATTGATGCAGTGAGATATCAGAAAGGCATAAATCAGAGTGACAGATGTCAGATACTTGAGCACATATCATAGTTCGCAGCAGTGCAGAGAGAATAGATGCAGAATTAGTAGCATCACAGATTTTCCAGTAGACAATGTAGTAGCTAGCAGCAGTCAAAGACTCTGATGATAGATGTATCACACTGATTCATTTTTTTTTTTTTAAGGCTATTCAGTTTCAGGAGTTGTAGAAGAATTGTTGCATGCAGAACATTCCAAAGGTACCAGATGGGGATAGATTGAATTCCTTTCTTGTTGAGAGGGAGTGTTGAAATTTTCAACAAGAAACAATGAAATTGGCATCCAGAAATGAAATCCAGAAGTGGCACTCAGAAATGGTACCATATGAGGCTTCTGATTTAATTTTCTCTTAATTAAATTGGAATAAAAATTGTAATTTCATCTCATGACAACTTGTATTAGTTAACTGAGTTAGGAAGACTTAGTTAGCTTAGGAAATTCGAGTTGGAGGTCTAATAAGATGCATGCAAAGATATTTTCTATTTGTATGGGGTCCATATATAGTTATTTGTGAGTTGTAATTAGTTAACTGAAGAAATTGAGTTAAAATCAATTTAACTAATTCTAAATGAGAGATGAGATAGTGAGAGGTCCAATGTATTAAATTTTATTTAATTCACAAGAATTGATCAATCAGTTAACTTATAATTCGTTATAAATAGTTGTTGCATGTCAATTCTAAGGAAGACCCAGTTGAGACTGAGGTTAAAGGGAAGATATCTATTAGTTGTACTATTAGAAAATTATACAGGTCATGCATGAGGTCATTGGGAAGGCCTTGATGGATTGCGCAATCATTAATTGGTATTTTCATAATTATTAGGGGCTTAATTAGCCCAAGAATGCGCAAGAAAGGGAGGCTAGGAAGAGGCAAGTAAAAGGTTAAATGCTTGACCGTTTTTGCTTAGATTGTAAGCCATATTTTTGTAGGATCGAAGTGAGGAAGTCATGAGAGTGCATAGGTTTCTCAGTGTGAGGAATAGAATTGTATTATTTCATAATATTGACCATATGAAATATAGAGATAGAGGGGTTTTTAGCAGTTTCTTTCCTGAGATACATCTTGTGTTGTGTGATTGATTATTTCTTTCTCTTACTTGCTATTTGATTGTGCAATCGATGTTTTTTTTCCAAAATTTTTAAAAGGATTCAATATATATTTTTAGTACATTATAAGATCATATTCAATCTTGTTGGTATAATTTCCACAGTATAGGTTTGGTTGATCAGTGCTCCTTGGTCTTGAAAAACACTCGAGCTTATTTTCCAAATGCACATGATTTTCATATTGTGTTGTTTGGATTTGAAATGTTTGGAAAATACCTCAAAACTTCGTTCTTTCTTTGTTTCACTAGATGAATAAAATTTAAATGCCTCAATATTCTTGTGTTAGCTTTCCCAAACAACATTTCTCATTTTTCCTTACTAAATATGTATACATTTCTTGGTGTTCTTACTACTTTTTCAAATACCTTCCTTGCGTTTTCCTTTTTGCAAATACCTTCCTTGTGTTTGCCTTCTTTATCTCAAATCCTTTGGAGTGAAAAGCGACATCATACCCTTGGTTATTCATATGAATCATGCTTAACATATTATGTTTGAGTCCATCTACATAGAGAACATTCTAGTCGTTGTCCTTTCCATTTTCCAAAATAACTGTTCCTTTTCCCATGATCTTACCTCATGCATCAATTCCAAAAGTGAAATTACCACTCTTATCTTCTTTTAGTGATATGGATTTACTTTTGTCACCAATCATTTTCTTTTAACACCCATTGTCCACATACCATTGACAACCTTGATTCTAGGCATATAAAGAAATTCCACATTCTTCTTTCTCTTTCGGCTTACTCTTCTTCCACGAATTAGTCTCTTCTTGTACCTGATTGATCTGAGGGGTGAACTGATTTTATTGTTTCCATACTCATTTAATTTATTTCTATAATTATGACAATTAAAACATTCGATAAGGTCTAGCAGAGGGGACAAAGGATTGTTTTTGTTGGGGTTATTCATTTCAAAATTTACAAATTCATTTTCACCTTTTCTTAAGGTCTGATAATATTCTTTGCTTCTATTTTTTATATGATTATTTCTAATATAAGATATACAATTTACAACTTTATGACCAAGATTTTTTCATGAATAACAATAGAAATAAAATAGATTTTGGTGCCTAGGAGAAAATTTTCTTTATGGAAATTTATTTTGATTATTTTTTGAGTGTCGTTTTTAGCTGGGCATGGATTCTATTGATTTTTCACTTCACCCATGTAGCTTTTCAAACTACTACCATTAACCTTCCTTTTGTTGTTGCTAAGTTTTATCATTTCCTTTGATTGCATTGTTGTTAAGTCCCTTGACAGTTTCAACATAGTTGTTTGGTTCTTTATCTTTAGCTTCCTTGGTGCTTGATTCACCTTAATAACATAGAACTTTTTAATGAGTGGATATCTATAAATTTTTATAATCTCATCTAATTTCTCAGATCCTTTAATGTACTTGAAATTTCAGTTTACTTAGCCTTGGTCTTTTCTAGTTCCTTTCTAATGGATATTATTTCTTCATCTAGCTTCTAAAAATCAATTTCCTTATATTTTAGTTGTTATAGGAGAGTGCCTTCAATCTTCTTGGCTTCCTCTAACTTTGTTCTCAAATGAATCGATGATGAATCTGTAGATATGTGTCCTCCTTTTCCATTTTTCTTGGATAACTTCTTTCTTAAAGATGTGTTCTCATATTCTAGTCTTTGACAACCCTTATGCTTATCCTTTAGCTACTTTAATAGGATTTCTTCAATTATTTTGACTTCTTCTAGATGGACCTTTGGAAGATTCATTGATTCTTTATGAGAATAATGACTTCCCTTTTCCAGGTTTTGCATTTTTTCCTCAAATATTTTGTTTTATATTCTAACCTTCCTTAATTCATCTAAAGCACTGATCATCTTTCCTTTGATGCCCACTTCACCTAGGTCTTCATATGATTCAAGTTCCATATCACTTTCACGTTCGGTCTTTATAGCCATGAGCATAAAACCATTATTATTTTCTTTATCATAAGGTTTCTCATCCTCATCTTCTGAGGAGTAGCTTTCCTCCTTAGAATAAAATATTTTCTTCTTGACATTATCTACTTATTTAATTTTCTAGATCCCCTCTTTTCTTTATCATTATATTCATTTTCTTTCTTTTTATAGGAACATTTAGAAGAAGAATGGAAAATTTTACCACAGTTAAAGTGCTTGAACAGTAAATTACCTTTGTAATTACCAGATCCTCTCTTCGTTACAAAGTTGGGTTCTTCTTCAACAAATTCATAGGTTGAAATTTTTTGAACATCACGTGATTTCTTTGTTTCCTTGAAATATTATTCTTTTGAATTTGATATTTTGTTAGCTGTCCTCATGTTGTATGTAGTAAAGATTCCATGAGGCTAATCCAAGGTTAATTTTTCTATATCCTACAACTTTTCTAGATTTGAAACCTTAGCATTAAATCTAGAAGGACGAGATGTTAGTATTTTAGACTACTAGAGCTTCATAAACCATTTCATGAAGACCTTTAATGGTATTGAATATTTCATCTATACGAAGGATAATTTTAGCTACATTTTTATCTTCATTCATCTTTAATCTTTCAAATTTATTTCTATGAACTTGATGTTTAGATTTATTTACCTTGTCATCACCTTTATAGTTATGTAATTTTTCCTGTATCTCCTTTATTTATTTTCAATGCATGAATTTAAAATTTTTAGATTCAGAAATACCACTTAGGATTGCATTCATTACTTTATCATTATATGAGAAGTCCAACTTATCATGTCTAATATTGATCAAAAGAGTTTTCTTTGTATATCCATCCAACACTATGTGTCAAAAATTTGCACCAAGGGACATCATATAAGTCCTCATTCTCACTTTCCAAAAGTCATAGTTCATTACAATGAACAAAGGGGCTTTATTTGTGAGGTCGCCATCTTGACTAACCATGTTTCTAATTGGATATGCTTTCTAGTGGTTAGAGTGTTGATGAAGGAACCTGCTTTGGAACCAATTGTTGGAAGTAGAGTTTATATTGAGAGGGGGAGTGAATAAATATAGATCAACTTTTTAACAATTTAAAGAAATTTGAACTAATCCATACAAGTATCAAGATACCAAAATTTTGAACGAAAGATATATGTGGAAACCCATCTAGGAGAAAACTACACAACTTATTTTACTTAGATGAATATGTAAGGAACAACTTAAGTTACATGTAACTTTGTAGGCACCAACCTACATGAGTCACAAATCCCCCTTTGTTTGTAGGAAACAACCTACTAGAGACACCAATCCTCACTCGTTTGCAAGCACGAACCTGTAGGAGACACCAATATCCCTGATTGTTTCAGACACCAACGTAAAGGAGACACCAATCCCCTATTCTTTGTAGGCACCAACCTACAGTACCACTCATCTCCCTTTTTCGTACATTTTTAGACTTAGATCTAAAGACACTTCAATTTAATTTCACTTAAATAAGAATCTTTAATTTCATATCTGGTCTCTTCCTATGATTTTTCTTGGTAGCAAGCTTTGTCTCTCTAGTTTTCTAATCCCAATTATCTTTGACCAGAGCTTTACTACTCTTTCTTAAATACGTTTTTGAACATTAATTCTCCTTATAATCTGCAATTTATTCTTACACAACAATCCTTTTCCCAGAATAATCCAAATATCCTTCTCATTTGCTTCATATTTCTAACATTTTGCAATTTCAACCTTTGACAAAGTACTCTTACTCTTACTCTTGTGCACACATTGTCTTAGCTTGTACTAAACAAGAACTCGACTCATTTTGATTTTCTACACTGCCACTCCCGGTCACGAATTACACAAATCTACTTGTCCAAATTATTATTTTCATTCTCATTGCATGAGAATACTCGCAATTTTTTATATATATATCCTATTTTATCACTAAAAACTTCAATATTACTCGAAATTTTTTATTTCAAAGACTCAAATGTTTGTGTGCCCGAAACCTCAAATTTTTAGCCATTAAATATTCGATTTCTAAACACATTGCATCATATGACCTCGACACTAGAAGTGAGGACTTATGCCCGAATGCTTTTCACACCCTCGGTTGCATGTATTTTATGCACACCATCTTATGGGGTCATCTTTTAATAAAATAAATAGGAAAATAATATTAGTTGAGTTTTGATGACTTAAGTTTATTGTTAATCAATTATACTAAACCTCTTTTAATATGGGCTAATGGGTTTATAGGTTAGTATTTTATAATAATAATATGGGTTAAAGTGAGTTAATATGTTAAACGCAAGCAATGTTGGTCAATAAATAAATAAATGATTATTTTTGTTAAGAACTATAATATATTTCAATGACAGTGTTTAAGGTCATAATCTATTAACGATTTGTAAGGATGAAGTGTATTCATATATTTGTTTAGTCTATTTGAATTCATCATCTATTAAGGGACAATTATATTAAGAGTCATGAGGGTTTAAGAGTGATAATGTGTTAGGTTATCGATGAGTTAAAGTGTTACTGAGTTACATGATACAAATTAAAAGGGAGGAATAATTTATTTAGGTTAATAATAATTAGAAGATTTATTGTTTTGTGGGTTTTTTGCTTTTTTGAAAGGTTTATAGTGCATCAAGCATATAGATTGTGTTAGAGATTATAAGGCTTTAGCAATGGAGTATTTAGGGTGGTGATGATTAAGTGTTAACATGTGTTAAGGGGTTAATGTATTAGGGGTAATGTGTATAGGGTTAAGCTAATTATAAATATGTACTGTACTAGGAAGTTAGTGGGCTTAAGAGTCAACATTTAAAGGTGTCATAACATGTTTAAAATCATAACATGTCTAATTCCACATGGGGTAGTGTGTCTAAGTTCAAGCTAATTATAATGACATAGTTTACTAGAAGTTAATGGGTTAAAGAGTTAGTGTTTAAATATATCATGTCATGTTTATGATCACAACATGTCTAATGTCATAGTCACATCATGTATAATCAGTATAATTTAGTAGAGTTTATAGTTGTTTTACATTGCATAGTTGGATAACTACAACAAAACTCCAGTAACAGTATTATCACTACTACTCTTCCGATATTATTTATGTTATTTTTTAATTTATAAATTTATTTTGATATAAACAAGATTATAGTGAAAACAACATAAAGTTTGATCTTTGTTCCCTCTAGTTTCTAAAAGTTATATATATATATATATATATATATATATATATATATATATATATAACATTTTTAGATAAAGAAGATTGAGTATCTCTAATAATTTTAACCATGGCTCCTCCACAATATATAAGTTATAAAAATGACTCTTTTATCATTCAAAAGGAATCTCCTACACAGGTCAGGTAGGAATTTCAAATGTGAAACACTTGTCAAATTTGATGGTTTCTATAACTTTAATGTCCATTTTGATCATTTTAATTAATGTTTACTAACAAAGAAAATTTTGAATTTATTCTATGGTCACCTTGTAATGGGGAATTTACCCATCAAATTCCATTAGGAACATCATAGAAAATGGAGAAACCTCAATCACAAAAGGGCAATGACATTTTCAATCCACAATCACTCAACATAATTGGAACAATTGAAGAGTTGAAATTTGTTCCTTTTTATAAGGTTTAAATAACAAGACACCATGGTAAACCAGGAATTATTGAAAATTTCAAGACACAATTGATATAATTTTTATGGTGAAATATTAAGCATAATGGACTAAGTCAACACAATTGATATATTTTTGTATCTTCAAATATGAAATATTATGCACCAAGTCAATAATTAACTTATTGTATTTTCATCATATCAATAAAATATCATTTTATTCTCATCCAATAAATAAATATTGAACATCATACACTAACATAATTAATATATTTTTTTATTGTCAAACATAAAATATGACAATAAAAATAAAATATGTATTAATATATTTTTTTTAATTGTCAAACGTAAAATATGACAATAAAAATAAAATATGATGGAAAGTGACTGATTAAGTTATTATATTTTCATCTTATCAATTAAATGCCACTTTATTCACAAAAAAAAAAATTTACTGGGTTCATTGGTTAATAGTCATGCCAATTTATGTTTTATAACAATACGTTTCCGTATTAAATAACCACGAGTCGTGTGCGCCAATTTTCTACAGACTTGGTTTTCCTCAAATCTCGAGCTCTTAACCAGGAACGACACACGAATGCACGCAGAAATAAGAGAACGAAACTAATCATTTTGTCACGCTCCCTGTGACACGATCTATCCAACCAGATTCCTATCCAATCCTTACCTTATAGAGAAGGTAAGGTGCATTAACGCTTCCCAAGGAAGAAAGTTCATGTTTTGTCACGCTCCGTGTGACCCGATCTATCCAATCAGATTCCATGCCAATCTTTACTTTATAGAGAAGGTAAGGTGCTTTAATGCTTGAGTTGGGTTAAGAAAGTTGTTTTTTGTGATTTTTTTGGAGTTTTTGTGTTAGAATTTGGTGAAAAAGTTTTTAAAATTTGATTTTTGTTATTTAAATTGTTTTTTATTGTATATAGATTTAGAACCCTAAAAAACTCTATAATATTTTTATTGTGTAAAGTTATTCATAAAATTATTGTTTTCAATAAATTCCAACCAAATTTTAAAAAAATTAAAAAAAAAATCCACTCGAAAAACCTTAAAAAAAAATTCGCAAAAAAAACTACTCCTTAAGAAAAGACTACTCGTTAAGAAAGCTCATGATAAGTTGCACTTTTCTTCGGAACGATATTTTTTTCTATGTTATTTTTTAATTTAAATGGGAATGGCCAGAAATTTACTCGTTGAAATGGAGTTATCTACACACATATTTAGCCAACATACCTGAAGAACAAAGCAATAATTAAAGACAGAAAAAACCTGATGGAAGCACTCATCAGCTATTAAATAGCACAGATGAATCAAGCTTATTTAAGCTATTAAATACCATAGATGAATCAAGCTTATTTAAATTATTCCATGCTATGTACTGCGCATCCCTTCAGTGTCAGACAAAAAGATATGATATTCTTTTCTCCGGCCCAAACATATGCCTAATGAGAAATTTCGAAGCCCAAAACATATGCCTATCTTATGCATGTGGTGTTGTGTACACATTGTATAAGTGGTGTGGTGTACATGTGACATTGCATACACATGGTGCAGGTGGTCACGTGTACATTTGATGTTGCACACACGTTGTGCAGGTGATGCTATCTACAGGTGGTACTGTGTACATGTTGTACATTTGGTGTTTTATGGAAATCAAACCTATGGATAAGTATGCTTTCCCTAAGTCTGGTGGTGCACTTAGAACAATAGAAAGAAAGATATCTGACCTTTTCCTTAAAATGAATAGATAAAGGGAGGAGAACCTACTTGTAATCTATTTGCTTTTCTATGCCTCCCTTCTTCGCTTCTGTCGCTCTCAATCTAACTGAAATCGCTTGATTGATACCTACAATGGAAAACAGAAGACAAAAAAAACATAAAGGAAATACGATCTATTAAAATTAAACAAATTGAATCGATTAAATTCATAAATACACATATAACATCATTGACACATGCATTAGGAAAGGAAAAAAAGTCTTTATTATGAAGTATAAGGAATAATATAACCAGTTGATCAATTCGTTGTCACTCATGCAAATTTAGTCCCATCCTCATCACATCCAGCATAAAAAATCTAGAAACATCATAGTACATGCAAAATACCTCCAAAAGCTGTGATCTCACCAGTATACCTCTAAACACAAATTCTTTCTCTCCTATGCACTATGATCAATGCTCTATTTATATGTAGATGAAGGTAGTTTGACATAAAATAATCATTGAATTGATTTCCTAAAAATGGATGAAGATTTTTCCTTGTTCATGGTAATAGGAGGATAAGAGGTTTAATGGTTTCATGGTGTCCATATTCAAAGCTATGAGATGAGGTGAAAGCTAGAACAACTTCTAGAAGCCACTACAGGTTGGGAAGATTCCCAGAATACAATGAAAAATTCACTCCCAATCGACTGATGCACTCTAAAGTGGGCCAAGATCATCTACAATGCAGCCTTGCATGGGAGTAGATGCTCTGCAAAGAAATTGCAACTGTCTAGGGGTGTGTTGATGGCTCAATGGGGCACTTCAACTAGCATCTAAGCAGTGAAACTTTCATGAAGGAAAACCACCAATGGAATGACTTGTTTAGGGCATGCAGCAACTAATTTAGAGTATGATAGACCCTAATAGATATTGATATGTGTTTTTCGATGATGCCTAAATTGACCTGTAACATATGTCCCCTAAAGCATGAAGTCAAAAATGATAATGTTGAGTGATTTTCTTTACGACGTGATGAGGAGGAACTAAAGTGGACAACGAACTGCATTAATTACAATACATTAAATCATAATATTTGTTCATCTTGGACATGAATTGTGGAGGGAGGCATATCCCATACTCAAGACATAAAGTATCATATCATCAGAAAGTCGTCTACAGAAATATACCCGTTATAGGATGACCATCTAAATAATGACCATCGTACGAATGATTTGGTACTACTCTTGAAATCACATCCCGGATGGATGAAACTGGATCTAGGGTCTTCTATCTCATTCACTCAATTTCTTAAAGTACGAGTCTAACCATGCGAATATATGATCTGAAGTCGAACATGGGAATACATCGTTTGATAACTAGCCAATGATGTGAGCCGTTAACAAATGCGAGAGAAACCACCATTGATGATAATGGCTCTCAAGGTCCTATAATACATTATGCATGGTGCGAATAGATGATTTGATGTCGAACACAATACAAAGTCTTTTTGTCAAAGGCCTGTGATGTAAACATGTCGCCAAAAGTAAGGAACCTATCGTTCATGTAAGCAAGCTCCAAG
The DNA here is from genome assembly GCA_034641835.2 of Pinus albicaulis. Taxonomy (NCBI): domain Eukaryota; kingdom Viridiplantae; phylum Streptophyta; class Pinopsida; order Pinales; family Pinaceae; genus Pinus; species Pinus albicaulis. The sequence continues at coordinate 362,033,803 of CM076572.1, read as the reverse complement.
GTATTGAAAAGTTGTTCCTAATTCAACTTCCTAGATGATGAGATGATTTTGATAGGAAGCGACTCATCGCAGGAGGAACTTGATGTCCTCCCCATCAATGACATGAAATAGGAGTAATGATTTTGGAGACAGAATGTGATTTATGAAGTAATGTCAGGGATGGTGGCCATGAAATGAAGGTTTATGAGTATTGCAAAAAATGAGGAATAACTGAGTGATTTCTATTGAACATATCGGTGACACTAAATGAATTGGAAAAATTTGGACCAAAAAAGAAGTGATGGATGGTGTGATAGACCATAGGTATGATAGAACATCAAGCATATTACCCAACCCAAAAATCATAGAGATGAAGTGAATAAGTGTCATGTTCAAGAGTGGCTTTCTACCATAAAGTGTTTTATCCATTTCCAATTTTCCCCAGTCATGGCTGACCATTATCTCTTTATTTTTTAAAAATATTGAGGAGAATAACATATGATTGATGTATAATTCTAGCCTTCGGTTGAATCCATCGCTATTTGATGCTTCAACAAGTCTAGCGAAGATGAAACTCGATCTTTTCACGATGTACAAGTCTGTCGCTATTTTATGCTTTAACGAGTCTAGCTACAATGAAGACTCAGTCCTATTTCATGTTTAGAGAGTTTGAAAAAGATACTAAAAGAAAACTCCACAAGTTCTTTTTTGTATAATAGTCCCTCAGATCTGAAAAAGCATAAAATAATACCTGAGAGAACCTCCTAGCCATGTTCGACTAGGGTTTTTATTTTTTGTATACATAATCTATCTCACTCTAGAAAAGGTTAAACTTATACTAAGTAGATGTCATTTCAATTCCTTTTACGAGCTCGAAAAGAGAAGCGCTTGACAATCTTTTCATGTTTTGGGAGTATGAAAAGAGTTGAAAGAGAAATCCAGGGGGGTTCCTTTTTCGAGTTTAACAAAGATCGAAAAAGAGATAAAAGTGTGCTTTGAGTTCCTTTTTCATGTTTAGCAAAGCTCAAAAAAGATATAAAAGTATGCTTTGTGGTAAAAATTTCATTTCACGATCATGCATGACTAACTCACTATAATCAACTATAAACCTGCTCAAAGAACCATCAATTGGATTAACAATACCTGTTAAAATAGTAAAAATGGGTAAAAACCATAATCATTTAATTAAATATGCATAAATTAATCAGAAAGACTATTAAAATAAGAAATTACCAAATCATTTTTACCATTTCACATTTACCATTCAAATTTTAGTGCTCTGAGCCTGTTTTACCCTCGAACTTCAGCGGCTAACTACGAAAGATTGTGTGGACCATTTATCGTGCCGTTCAGACCAGGTAGAAGATCTTACCTTCCTCTTTCTATTGGTTTCATTCTTGCTCAGTTTCATGCACATTTTTTAGGGTTTTGGGGCTTCTAAGGTAAATATACAACACCCTTGGGTCAACACACCCTTGGATGTCGAAAAGTGCATTGCAGAGAGGCTGAAATGAAGGAAAATTCCTCTGCAACGCTCTATATTCCACTCAGGAGTGCATTGGGCACAATTCAGAAACTTGCATATTGTTTTTTTCCAAACATTTCTCCAATTGTTTTTCATGGAATGGATCCTAACTAAGCCTATGGTTTGATTTCGGACTTTGATCAGATCAAAATGTTGATTACATGGTGAGAAAGAGAACATGAAGAACATGATATGGTTTCCCTAAATGATCCTAGCACTGTGAGAGCCCTCAGAGACTATGGGTTGCTCACATACTTCGGATTGTCAGGGATGCAGCAACACATGGAACTATTTTAGTTCTTGATCCATTCATGGGACCTGACACTACATGAATTTCACATTGGGGACAAAGTGATCCTAATATTGGTTGATGAAATTTAATTTTTGATAGGTTTTTCGAGACATGGTACCCCCATTTCCCTTGTGGGCTTCATCCGTGGAGGTGAAACAGTGAATGAATACATCCGACATTTTTTTCGACCAGGAATTGAGCCTAACAAAGATGGAAAGATAAATATCAAAGATGTATGTGATATGCCTTTGATAACACTCCTATTCACTATTGAAAATATAGCTGGCAGAGTAACACTACATGTTGCAAACAAGTCATACATGCAGTATGAGCTTGAGTGTCTCAATCCAACCGTGTTCAACTAGGCTGAAGTAGTACTCCTTCAGATGAAAGAACAACTGACCTAGGTAAAAAGTGGAAAGACCAAAATTTCAGCTATGGGTTGATCTTGATAACTTTTTTTTTGAGCGAGTTCCATTGATGCAGCCACAATATGTGACACTGGGATTAGCTGGTCCTAGAGATCCACAAATGCAGTGGTGGGTCGAGTTGATAGCTAGACATGATGGTTAGTCATTGATCTCGGTTTCCACTGCATTCTTCAGTTGGCTCTGAAGATAGAATATATTCATAGAGGAGCATTGATATGCATGGATGGATTTCTGTGGAGATCCCAATTTTATTTTACCAGCCGACGCTCAATGGGGTGTTATAGGTAAAATTTTGACCATGTTTTTTTATTTTTAGGTTTTTAAATATTTTTGTGTTTTTTTATGTTTCCAAGGCTAAACTAAAGATGTTTTATGTATGCATATGTAGATACTGTTCTACTAGTGGTTCGTGCACAACAGGTGGGAGAACTAGCAGAGAGGACTGTCGATAGAGCAACCCTTCAGGATTTGGATTTAGCCGAGAATATTGCTAAGTTGCAACAGCATGTGGAGGGATTGACTCTTGGGATACTGGATATCTAGATCGAGGAGTTACATTTTAGGCTGCAGCTCCATACCATTTGTGTGCCTAGTTGTTGGATGAGGCTGTTGCGGATGATAGCCCAGGAAGTGACGTGCTATCATGAGCATCACTAGGTTTACTTAGATTATGCTATGTCTATATACATTTTGAGGTCAGATGACTAATGTGTCTTTGACGCAATTTTTTTTATAAACTCGATATAAATTTATTTTACTTTCAGTGTTTTTCTATGATTATGTGCAATCCTATTCAATTGTATGACGTGAATTGAAAATCTATCTTTACATATGTTGCAAATGTCTATTTAACACATAATTCGCGAATGAATCAGCCAAAGTGTTAAAGTTTCTAGAAATGTGTTGTATTGAATGTATTCAATATGTCTTTCCAAAAGACGAACTTTAAGGAACATACGATGAATTTTTGAATTTCAGACAATATAGATGCTAATAAGCTGTAGTACGACAAGTTGTGAGTTCAGCCTGATGATGAGGTGGCGAATGCCAGGTGAAATGGCATCAGAGAGTAGTTCAATCAGCTCTCTATACTTAGCGATATTGTTGGTCGATCATCCAATAAAAATCCCTTGGAAACTCACTAACTCGCTACTTGGACCAAAGATGGCCCATGCTACAGAGGATAAATTTTGAGTACTATGAATAGCACCATCGACATATCCAACAAATGGTTTCGAAGATTCTGACATCTACAAAAAATGCAAAGTGGATCACTAACTATATGAAAAATTATAAAAGACACATAGCTACACACACACAATCAAAGCATATAATACAATGTTTAATAAGAAAAATCAGGCATAGTAACATTTAAGATACAACCCATTTCAAGGTTGCGACAATGGAATCCCATCATAAGCTACCAACTCATAGATAGCCTTAGCCAGAATGCGCTTGACAATGTAGGGGCCATGCCATAATGGTTCAAATTTCCTTGTTCCTATCTTATTAGCTTGCTTATCATAAAGAAAGACCAGGTCTCCTTCCGAGAAGGTGCGAGGCTTGACATTGAGGTCATATTGCACCTTGATTCGTCTCTAATGTGCTTCATTGGCCAATGCGGCTTCACGATGCATTTCCTCTAGATGGATGAGATCTAAAAGACGTGCCTCTTCTTCAGGTGTCAAGTAGCATGTCAATCGTGAGTTTCAGCGATGCTATGTGGCATTGTATCGGTAAGATAGCTTCAAGACCATAAACCAGTTGAAAAGGAGTGAATCTAGTCGCATTTCTCACCGAGGTTCGATATGCCCATAAAGATGAGTACAAAATCAAATGCCAGTTTTTTTTATGAACCCCAATCATGCATTGAAGCATACACTTAAGAATATTGTTGATAGCTTCAACTTTTCCATTAGATTGCCAATAATAATGGGTAGAACTATCATGTGATAGTCCTAACTTGGCAGTCAACTCATCCATCATGTGATTATGAAAATGTTTTCCATGATCTGTGACTATGGCTTGCAGTACACCAAACCGTGTAACCACATGGTTAAAAAAAAAATAACGCAGTTGTCTGTCCAGTGTTGTTGAATGCAGGCATCGCTTCGGCCCACTTTGTAAAATATTCAACGAAGATAATAATATACCCATGCCCCCCCGGACGAGCGGGGGTTACATGTCATGAAGTTAATGCCTCATTTTGAAAATGTTCCAACAAAAATGACAAGATGCATTAGTGCTGGCGGCAAGTGGTTTTTATGATCAAATATTTAGTAAGCATGACAACTTCTAACCGCGATAATGCAGTCGCGAAATATGGCAGGCTAGAAATAACTAGTGTAGCGAATCTTCTGTGTGGTAGCATAACCAGAACAATTTCCACCACATGCAAAAGAATAGCAATCATTTAGAAAATTTTTGGCCTCCTCATGCATGAGGCACCTACATAAAATTGTATCAACACCACGATGATAAAGTGTATCACTGACGATTAGATAATATTTGGCTTGGTATCGAATACGTCACTGTTGCGAGCGAGAGGTATTGGGGCGAAAAGTTTGGTCTAGAGATAAATGATGAAATCTCCATACCACGGGTTAGATGACTCGATTAGAAACAAAGACTCGTCCGGAATTGATGTTTCTCTAGTAGTATCGGAGCTACTCGAAGGAAGGTCACAAATAAGCTCAACAAACACCAAATATTTCTATGAATTGGATTTGATGAATTCTAGCTCAAATTCCTACAAAATGATGATCCATTTTGAATATTTACCCCCTAAAAATTGACGTGACATAATGTATGTCATAGGGTTGCAATCCGAAATGAAAATGGTCTTTTAGAGAAGGATATAATGGCAAAATATTTGTAGAAATTGAACGGCTACCAAAGTGAGCTTCTCAATGTATGTGTAACTAGCTTCCGTATCATTGAGATTAAGAATCAAATAATATATCAGATGTTCAATCCCATCTTCTTCTTGGACTAGAACCATAAGGATGGTTTTATCTGCAGTGGCGAGATACAGGAAATAGTCACTCGGATAATTTGGGGGATAGATTAATGATGCTCAGATCAAGGTATCTTTAAGAACACCAAAGGAAGCTTGCACAACCTCATACCAATGGAAGGGAATCCCCTTTTTCAAGAGTCAAGTAAATCCTTTAGCCATTTCAGCGTAGTTAGGAATGAACCTCGTTAGAAAGTTAGCCTTCCCTTGGAATCTTTATAACTAAAGTAGATTGGAAGGAGTAGGAAAATCAAGAATGGTCTGGACCTTCAATGGATCAAGCCGAATTCCATCTTTTGACACGATGAATCTAAGAAAACGACCAAAACCAACACCAAACACACATTTGTGTGGATTGAGGCGTATTTTATAGTGACGACATAGTAAAAAGATCGCTCTTAGATGTAGCAGGTGGTCAGCCTGTTTCCATGAATGTGCAGGCAAGTTGTCCGAATATGGTTGAACTATGTGCTTGATGTCATGAAAAGCATAATTAATTTCCCTCTGGAATGTTTCCCCATCATTCTGTAAACCAAAAGGGAGCTTTCGATAAGCGATTGAGCCCTAGGGATAGATAAAAGTAGTTTTATATTGGTCCTCTGGGCGAATATTAATTTGATTGTAACCAGAGAATCCATCCATGAAATAAAATATTTCACATCCAACATGTTCATCAATAATTTAGTTGATAAAGGGAGTCGAATAGTTGTCTTTTGGACAAGCATGATTAACATCTCGATAGTCGACTCACACTCTAATTGTCCCCTGTTTATTCATGACATGAATAATGTTAGAAAACCAATCGGTAAGCGGAACATGGTAAATGAATTGAGCACACAAAAGTTTTTGAACCTTTGATTTAATGGAAACAAATTTATTAGGGTGAATAGGACGAGGGCACTGTCACACTGGCTTAACATCAGGATACATTTTAATCTCATGTTCAACAATGCTAGAGTCGATACCTAGCATCTCCTCATATGACCAAGTGAATACATCTCGGAATTCACGAAAAATAGAGTGGTAAGTGTCAAGGTCATATGGATAACAAGACACACTGACATGAATGTTTTCTACAATAATTGGTTTGGTAGAAATATTGATAGAAATTGTTTCTTTGATATTTGATGGGTTTCACTCAGAATCGATGACGTGGATAGGAATAGAATTCGTCAAGAAATCAACAACAGTAGGGATATATAGTTCAGATGGATTATCTTCACTATAATCTGGAAGATGGGATCTTTGATGTGATGATTACCATGGTTCTTCTTTTGGCATCATGTATTCCATAATGCTCTATTCAGTTGATAATACACATGAAAAAATGATCAGAAGAAGAACCAAAACCAAAAGAATGATAAACCCAAATGATTGGCAATAATGGATTTGGATTGGCCACATAAGCCAAGAAAATTGATTGCTATGATAGCTCAATTGGACTTAGCGGCATGATGCCGCCCAACCTAACTACTTCAAAATCAATAGGAATCTTCATTAAGTCAGATGAAGTGGAAGATATCATGTTGCAGGTCTCTATATGTGCGATTTCCGTCGATGTCAAGGGCGATGGTAACGAAAAGGTGCCCATTAGGGAAGGATCCTTAAAGATTCCTACAAAAATTTTCTGAAGAGAAGCTGCGGGTCCATGAACAAATAGAATGCTTCCAGTTTCATGGGAACCAAAGGTGAAGAAAGAGAGTTGATTAGTGGCTTTGATACTTCCTTTATGGGGGAAGATGATCATATGAAAGTAAGTAGATACTACTGCAACCATAGCATAAACCTAAGTAATATATTGTAGTCAAGGGGTCTGTCAACGACCTCAACTTCAATAGTACCTGATTTCCCCCCTAATTCTACTTGCAGGTTACTAATAATTCCATAAGGCTTATATGTACGACCATTAAAATCTTTCAACGTCATAGGTGATTGTGAGAAAGTCAGCGAACCAAGTGACTTCCAGTAACTCATTGACATGATACAAGTAGATGTGACTTCATCAATGATAGTAAAATGAATGAGGTGATTCAAGACATGTACTTGAATCAAGAATGATAACTGTGCTGGTAATTGTGGCACATAGCCCGTGTGATTAAAGACTACAAGATTTGAATCCGTTGGATCGATTCTAGCAATCGCAGATAACAAAGCCTATTTCTGGGAGGGACAATTCTAAAAAACCTCGAGTGTTGACATAACAGAAGGTGACTGAGCCAAGTCTTCCACTACATTATAATTTTGAGCTGCATGAGCTCGAGGGTTGAATGTCGATTTATGAACTACTCCCTTCAGTGGCTTTATTGTGAACTCTAGAAGGATAGGCAGTAGAGTCGAGTCAGATGAGGTTGAAATTGAAGTGGTAGGTTGATTTGTATCTTGACCATTTTATGATCACAATAGATTACTGTAATATTTACTTTGAGTTGACACAAAAACATCAGTTTTTGGCTTAGTGGCAGGTAGCATAAGCACTTGCGAACTAGAAGCAGGATCGATAAAAACCATATATGTTTCCGGGTTCGAAAAAGGATTTTTCAACACTACAGATGCGAAAAAAGTCTTAAGAAGATTTGGGACTTTTGAGCGATGAGGAAAATATTGCATAAAATTCTCCTCATTACATATTAAGAAAGGGTAATGAGGTTTCCAAAAATAATTGAATGAATTAGACGATTTTTCCTGCGAGGGTGAATTTGATTTCTTCTTATCTTTCCCCTTTTTCCTATTTCTTGGTTGCTTGTCACTTTTTCCTTTCTCAGATGACATGGCATGGATTTTAGAAGAAGACATAGGATCAGATGCAATAGGATTTTGATTTGAAACAACAAGTGTAGGACCAGAGGGTCGACTTGCCGCTGGAGGGCTAGCAGAACCAATCATACAATCACTGGCATGAATGTCCTGACTAGATAGAGCAGGAGGAATAGTAAAATTTGGTCGCAGAGCATTTGGAATCTTTTCATAGAGCGTGCTAGACTGAGTGTAAATCAGATCTAGATACTAGGTATGAGCAATTACTTTCTCTTCAGTGACAAAATCGCCTTTGGTGACATCCTCGGTGATAGATGGAAAAAAGGACTTAATAAACCACTCAGCTAAAATATGATCAGGAACAAATGTTTTAACCATTCGATGACGATGACACCACTCATGTATATGATCCAATATATGAGTAGCAGTGGTCTATTTAAAGTTGGTCAAAATTTATGTTCCAGTTTCATATATTATGGGTAACTAGAAGTGGGTTAAAAAAGTAGTGGCTAAAGCTGCAAAGTTATCAAATGAAGCTCGTGATAATTCATTGTACCACTTCATAGTCGGACCAGTAATATTTCACTGAAAAAGACAAAATCTAACAGAATCATGATTTAAGGAATTTTATGAACACCATAAATGATAAGTGATGCCATGCGTAGATGGGTCTTCTCCAGAATTTCCATTGAATTTGTGAATGTCCGAGGGTAATTTATGAGGAATCACTGGACACCAAGGAAATTAATAAATGGGATAATTGGTGAGACGATTTAAATTAGGTAACTCTAACGTTGCAAAAAATGGCAACTGTCGATTAAGATTGGGTTGAGCATAACTAGAATAAGATGGAATTGCCTGGGAAATAGGCCTTTGCATACCAACAAATGGGAAAGGTTGTTGGTAACCCAGATAGGGTTAAGCTTGTTTACCAAGACCTAGATAAGCTTGACACTATGGGAATGGTTGTTGTGGCTGCCATGGTATCTTATTAAACAGTTGCCTTCCAGGATAATTCAGACCCGGTTGTGAATAGACAGGGCCAGTAGGAGCCTGTGAAAAAGGTAAACTAGCTTGTGATTGCGAAATTCCTCATACAAATGGTTGTTGAATACCAGCCTGGGAAGATGGAGTATGTAGACCCAAAAATTGAGGGTTAGGGGTGGAAGGACCCGCTTGAGAAGACTGACCAAAAACCATAGAAGAAATAACAGGTGTAGTAGGCATAGATGCAATAGGTTGAATTGGTTGATATTGATACACAATTGTTTGCGGCTGAACAAGAAAAGTAGGTTTCCAATGGCAAACAAGTATTCTAGCATATGATTGACCTAAATATGATGGAGTAATACCATATGGACCAAACAGATTCTATGGTCCCCCAACATATGGAGTGTAAGAATATTGCACATACTGACTTTCATATTATGGGCATCCAATAGATACTGGATAAGATGGACGGTAATTGGATGGACCGACCTGATATTGAGTTCATCATGTCAATAAAAGATCGGGTCATTCAATACTCATAAGAGATGAACCAGATATAATTCCATATGATGACATGGGCGAAGTCCATGGACTAGAGTAGACACTAGAGTAGGTTCCATTTAAAGCCTGATAACCCAGTGGTATGGATAGACCACCAAAATGATGAGACTCGGATGTCATAAAAAACATAGAAGATGAAGCAACAATAGATTTTGTCATAGTTGTAACAGATGGTACAGTCTGGGATGCTGTCTTTGCCATGGTTGAATAAACTAGCAAATAACCTAACAAATCTACATGAACTTGAGAGTGAAAAGGATGAACAGGAGAAGAGTAGGTAAAACTAGGAAAATACTGATATAAATGAAGCCCCAACCCAAAATGAGTGGCATTTGAAGGGGTTATTTCTTCCTGAAGTTATTCCTCTATCGAAATCAAACTGGGTGGAAGCACTTCACCATCATGCCCAAGATAAATTTCAGGCGGCAAACTATGCGATAAAGAGGAACACTCAACGGTGAGGGATGACTAGGGATTAGACAGTTGCACTGGAACAAATTATTGTTTTTCGAATTCGGGATCAAGATTTTTTGGTAAAAGAACAATGGGTTCCAGATTGGATTCCATTTGAACAAGCTTGGGTTCTCAATTTACCATTTCACTAGATTGAATTTCAGTGTCCTCAGGTAACTGTGAGGGTTCCGTGTTGACAGTAGCAGATAAACCAGGATCATTTGAAATGACTCGAGACTTGGTACTTAAAGGATAAGATGTATCTGGTATATCAAATGATGTAGCACTAAGATTTCCAAAGGTACCAGACTCGGTAGGACGAGCATGCCTTCGTCTACTAGGTGTAGCTTCTAGCGGTAAACACGGTGATGGGCCTCTAAATTAGACATAAAATAAGGCCCGTCTAACCTTCTTAAGCCCATCTACCTTCCTTATGCACATAAAATGATATATTAAATCTCTCCTTTTGCAATTAATAATGTTTTCTTATGCTTTAATATGTTCTTAGGAAGGATTAAAGGTAGTTGCATATTTTTTCCTAATATTAGTTATTTTTGTAGAATATTGTGAGAATATTTGGCAGATTATACAGATTTGGAGAAGGAGATGATTTAGGGACTTTCTCCCTGCCACTGGATGATCAGGATTGGAGAATAAATGAGCACAACATCAGGAAATTAGGGGAAACCTTGGAGAGATTCAAGGGGATTATCCACCCTCCTTAACTCTCAAAGGTAACCAAAGGATCCTCATGAGATCCCCCTCCAACAATTCGAATTCCAGAGGCAGCGAAGCAACTCAAGACCAAGTGCACTCAAGTAATAATTCACTTGGAGTCTCCAGCAAATCGAATTCCAAGAGGCAGCCAAGAAACTGAAGATGAAGGGCACTCAATCTATGTTTACTTGGAGTCAAAGTGGACTCAATCACCATTTTCAAGGGAGTTGTTGGTAGTTGCCCTGTAGAATAAATAGAGCAGATCTAGAACTAGGAAGGAGTTAGTTAGTTAGTTAGTCAGTGATTCGATTCCATTCATAAATTTTGCTGCAAGCTATTAGGATTTTGAAATGAGTATATAGACTCCTTTGAGATGTAATAAGATTTAATTTTGAATGCAATGAGTAGACGAACTCCATTTTACTGATTTTATTCTAGAGAGATGGGATCGTGGGTTAGGGCCCAACCCATGTGCCTCAACTTCTCTGCTATTTTCATTCTTTTTTCTTGTCATTTAGCTGGTTTTTCTTCTACCAGTTAGATTTGCTTCTGATAGTTTCATTTCTACTTCGTCTTTGCTTTCAGTTTGCTGTTATAGTTTTTCATCTGCTTATGAGTAATAGAATAGAGGATAAAAATCTAAAATTTGTGGATTTATAATACCCTTCACATCTCTATCAATAGAGCTCGAGGATGCTAAACCTTCCCACAGACCCAAAAACTCCTTTCTATTCACAGTTTTATCACTCATTCTTTTCTATATTCCCATGCATGAATCCTCAGGTTTGTTTGCAGGAATTAATGCTAACAGCCCAGATCAACTCTGTGGGACCTTTCCGCTTCAATTTCCATCTCTGTCTTTACGGTTGAACTATGCTTTTTATGCCTCCATTCCCCTCATTTTCCTCTTGTTTAAATGTTGCACCCACCTTTTTATTCATAAAAATACTTAAATCATTCAACCGCCTTATTCCTTTGTTTTTATTGGTCATGGCTGCCGCACCATTTTTAATGTAGAATGCTTGAATTTTTTTTTAAAATCGACCTTTGCCTTTGCTCCTCGGTTCTCCTGCCACCGTACAATGAAATCGCACTTCGCACCTTTCTCCTTTTTCTTTCGAGACTTACCACAAATTGCATCACATTTCCTTTTTCACTTGACCACAATCACATCTCCGTACATCGCAATCGCACTTTGCAAATTTTTCCTTTTCCTTTCAACACCTACCACTCATCTTTACCGATTGCGATATTGTGATATCACATATCACAATCGCAACGTTTTCCCTTTCCCTTAAGACTTACCGATCCAACTCCGCGATATTGCGATTGTGATATCAGCCCCACCTCCATTTTCCACATCGCAAATCACTCGTCAAACCTTTTCCCTTTTTCATTAATACTTACTGCTCTTTTTGTCGATTGCGATATTAAACTTCACACTTTGTAGGGTTTACCACATCACATTTCGCACTTCGCTCCCGCTCCCGAATAACACTTCTGGTCCCCCTTTAATCTTGCAATATTGCAATTGCGATATCACACATCACAATGTTTTCGTCCATCGCATCTCCGCCATCGCACTTTTCAAATTATTCTTCTCCAAAGCCTTTTTGCACTATAATAAAGTTATAATACGTTTTAACCCCGCTCTTTCCACTTCTAAGCCTTGTTTCATGCGTTAAGCCCTCCATTAACCTCTTTATCCATTTTCTTACCTCCAAGCTGTAAATCAACACCTTTTAAAGTTTAGTTAGATAATGAATAGCTGCATGGATAGAAGCATGATAGATAGAGTAGGATGTGCTTAGCCAAGTTAAGTGTGGTTTAGGATTAGTTTCCTTTCTGCTATTTGTTTTCTGAAATTAAATTAGTTTCCTTCCTGTCATTTCTTTTCAACAATTTACTTTAGTTTCTTACAATCATTTCCTTCCTGCACATTAAATTAGTTCTATTTCCGTCACTTCCTTTCTGCAATTTAGTTTAGTTTTATTGAAATGTGACAAACTTCACTGAGAACCCCTAGAAGTAGCACCCTTTCGTAAAGCAGAAGAGGATGACATGAACAAAATTCATCTGCTATGTATATATCACTATCACCTCCAATTTTGTACAAACCCTGGGTTGATAAAGTAAAGTAGGGCAGTCCTTAGGAGTTGCAGCACTCATGGTGCAATACCAGGGCTCACCACTTTTTGGCGCCATTGCTGGAGAGGTGTCTAGTAGATGTTTTTATTTTGTTTTTAGAATTATTTTCTGCTTTCCTTTTTTTTCGTATCATTTCAAAAATATTGAAAAATAAAAAAAATGTAATTTTCATGCCTCATAGGAGTAGGGATACTTAGAATCTTAAAAAAAAAAAAAAAACTTCTGCAATACCAACCCCCCGCCACCCTCACCCTACTCCAAACTTGACCACGTGCTGTAGTAAGAACCACATCACCATACACTTTTGAAGGAAGAAGATATGGATGGATATGATGACAATGAAGAAGATCTTATTGGTTTTCAAATTCAAGATATGGACATCAGTGTACCTATGAAGAACATCCATCCATCTTTCCTTCCCAACTTCTAGGTTATGAGGACAGAGGATCTGGAAACATTTCTCTTTGAATTTGAGATACTTTGTAGTTCTTATGGCTACTTATCGCACACTCAAAAACTGAGATTGTTTCCTACAACATTGAAGGATAGAGCTTTTAAATCGTTCATGATTCTAGGTACTAATTCAATAAGATCATGGAATGATATGAAAAAGATATTTCTAGAAAAATATAAAGATCATGATCTTAGAGAAGAAATTTTTAGAATGAACCAAGAAGAAGATGAGAGCCTTGAGGATCTAATAGAGAGGTTCATGTATAATGTTAAGAGGGAAAAATTTAATCATCTAGGATTTGACACACTAAAAACCCTCTTACTTAGAACAATTAGGGATGAGTGGATTGATCTCCTTAATCTCATGAGTAGAGGAGATGTATACCAATTGTCATTTGAAGAAATTTGTGAAACATGCAAGCGCATATCAAGAGGAAGGGAAAGAGTAAGTAAATCAACATCAACATTGGTAAGGTAAGATGAACTTGGAAATTTGTTTGGTAAGTTTAAAACATAAATTCTTAGCAATCTAAGTGAACAAGTGGAAATGTTAAGAATGCAAAATAAGGAAAAAGAAGATGATGATATTTTTATTATCCATGCACAATCATATGCTACTAAATGTTTTTCATCATTCCCCAGGTTTAAAGAAGTTTACCAAGAAGACAATGGAGCAAGGCAATCACCAAAGAAGCAATGTTATGTAGCTCCAAGGATACCTTGGCAACCTAGTAAACTTGATATGATGCAAGGATCCACTTCAAAATTTCAAGATTATTCACATCCATCTAAAAATAATTGGGATACACTCCCTCCTTGGCAACCTTGGCTAGCTCACCCCCAAAACCAATCTTGGCAACATGGTCGGCAAGGTCCTTATTGGGAAAATCCACAATATCCTCAATATTCCCTCCATATCCTCTACACCCAACTCCATGCTATCCCTACCATCCACCTCCACCACAACCACAACCACAACCTCAACCACATCCATCTCATATATCCACCCCCACTCAACTACCTATACCACCATTTCCAAACCCATACCATGAAGTATCTCAGCCCACTTACAATGCTAAGGTACAACACTACGAAACATATCCTCTTGATCTAAATGGTCTGCATCTTAGTTCAAGAAAGGTATTGAAAAGAAGAGGTTGTCTCAATGTCATTGAAGGAAAACATAAAGAAGAATAAGATACGAATGAGGAGATAAAATAATCAAGGGATGCACTTGATGAAGAGTGGATATCAGAATCATATGTTGAGAAAGTTCCCTCATGTTCACCAACATTTCCCCCATGTGTTCAAGAGAACAATCAACAAAAAGAGGAAGATTACAATGTCATAATAGAAGAGGCCATCCAAGGTGATCCAACTCAGCAAGTGAACTAGGGGCATCAAAAATATATTGACATATGGTTCTAAACAGTGATTAAGTTGCAACAACACACTTTTCTCCAACAATACTTGATACAATCCCAGTCAAAGAAATTCATCTCTTATATTCAGGTACATGTCAGAACATGTATTCCAAGTGTGCACCTGATTTTATCTATCATCTTGATGTGCACATGGCTCCATTGGAAGTATTCTTATACTTGAAAAAGGTTTTGTTTTTTCAAGTAGAGTAGGAAACCGAAAAAAAGAAAAAAAATGAGAAAAAAAGGGAAAAAAAAAATATCAGGTGAAAACTTCTTTTGAGGCATTTGATATTGGCTCACTGATTGAAAACATCCATGAGGCAGTCATTGGGTTGAAGAAAAGAGAGGAAAACAAAATATCCTAGGTGAAAACCTCCTTTGAGGCACCTAGGTAGACTTTCTAGTTGAAAACCTCATTGAGGCAACTAGTAGACCTTCTAAAATAAAAATGTATTTCTCCATGTATCTCTCTCTAATGAATGTAGGTGCTCTCCAACCTTTGCAAGTAGAGAACAACAAGTTGACACAAAAATAAAATCTTGTAAACACTTTAGCCAAAGGTGGTCAAACTTGGACTTCCTCCTCCTATGCTCAAAAGCTCTAAAAGGACCTCAACCAAATTATCGAATGCAGCTTCAGAACCACCAAAGACAACTTCAATAGCCATATCAGCAACAACTTCAGTATCACATGCAAAAACAAATCAATGGTAAGGCTCAGGTATGCAATCATCTAACCCTTTATTTGAATCTATTTTATCTTAATAAATCATTAAAATGTGTGAGAAGGAAAGATTTTTTATAACCAAAATCAGTAGTAGAGCAACCTCAACCTTATCTAGAAACTAGCCTCATTTTTTCCACAAAGAAAAGAAACAATACAAAAGTAAAATGGACTTGAGAAAGTGGGCAGTAAGCAGTTCATTGTATTAAAAGACAAGGAGTGCCAAAGGGGTAACCAAGGGTGAACTCAGTTAATAGAAAGAAAATAAATCTGAGTTTATTTTGCATGCAATAAAAAAAGCTAGAAAAAAAAGAAGGAAAAGAAGAAAAAAATAGAAAAAGAAAAAGAAGAAAAATAAAATAAAAGGTGGACCCACCACCTCTTGGCATGAAAAATAGATTTTCTTAAGTAACCTAAGGACCTCTATGTAGCACCTACAAAAAGAAATGCAAGCAGAATAGCAAGAATATTAGCAGGGGGAGCAACGCATGGCCCAAGAAACAAAAAATGAAATAAGCCAGCATGCTGGAAGAACCATAAGGTAGGCAAGATGAATAGGTTGCTCAAAGGATGAGAAATAGTTTCAGTAGGGGGGTGATGACGATCCTATAAATTAGACACAAAATAAGACTCACCTAACCTTTCTTAAGCCCATCTACCTTTCTTATGCACATAAAAGGATATATTAAATTTCTCCTTCGGCACGTAATAATGCTTTTTTATGCTTTAATATGTTCTTAGAAAGGATTAAAAGTAGTTGCATATTTTCGCCTAATATTGGTTTTTTGTATAATATTGTGAGAATATTTGGCATATTATACAGATTTGGAGAAGGACACAAATTAGGGATTTTCTCCCTGCCACTAGAAGATGAGGATTGGAGAACAAATGAGCACAACATCAGGAAATTAGGGAGAAAGCTTGGAGAGATTCAAGGGGATTTTCTACCCTCCTTAACTCTCAAAGGCAACCAAAGTATCCTCATGAGATCCCCCTCCATCAATTCAAATTCCAGAGGCAGCCAAGCAAGTCAAGACCAAGTGCACTCAAGCCATACTTCACTTGGAGTCTCCAACAAATCGAATTCCAAGAGGCAGCCAAGAACCTGAAGACGAAGGGCACTCAATCTATGTTTACTTGGAGTAAAAGTGGACTCAATCACCATTTTCAAGGGAGCTGTTGGTAGCTGCCATGTAGAATAAATATAATAGAGCTAGAGCTGTGAAGGAGTTAGCTAGTTAATTAGTTAGCGATTCGATTCCATTCAGAACTTTTTCTGCAAGCTATTAGGCTTTTGCCGTTTAAGACCTTTGGGAAGTAATAAGATATCATTTTGAATGAAATGAGTAGACAGACTCCATTTTACTGATTTAATTCCATAGATTTGGGCTCGTGGGTTGGGTCCCAACCCATGTGCCTCAAATTCTCTTTTGTTTTCATTCCTTTTTTCCTGTCATTTAGCTAGTTTTTCTTTTGCCATTTAGTTAGATATGCTTATGATAGTTTCATTTCCGCTTTGTCTTTTCTTTCAATTTGTTGTTATAATTTTTCATCTACTTATGAGTAATAGAATAGAGGATAAAACTGTAAAATTTGTGGATCTAGACTTCCCTTATCATCTTTATCAATAGAGCTCGAGGAGGGTAAACCTTCCCATAGATCCAAAAACTGCTTTCTATTCACGGTTTTATCACACATTCTTTTCTATTTTCTCGTGCATGAATCCGCAGGTTGTTTGCAGGAATTAATGCTAACACCCCAGAGTAGCTCTGTGGTGCCTTTCCGATTCAATTTCCATCTCTGTCTTTATGGCTAAAAACTTCTTTTTATGCCTCCATTTCCCTCCTTTTACTCTTCTTTAAATGCTGAACCCGCCTTTTTATTCATAAAAATACTTAAACCATTCAGGCTCCTTATTCCTTTGTTTTTATCGGTCATGACTGTCGCACCCATTTTAATGAAGAAATCTTCAAAAACCTTTGAAACTTGACCTCTGCCTTTGCTCGTCGGTTCTCCCACCACTATACATCGAAATCTCATTTCACACCTTTCCCATTTTTCTTTCGACACTTACCGCAAATCACATCACATTTCCTTTTTCGCTCGACTCCAATCACATCTCCATACATCACAATCGCACTTCGCAGAATTTTCCTTTTCCTTTCAACACCTACCGCTCATCTTTACCGATTGCAATATTGAGATATTGCATATTGAAATTGCAACATTTTCCCTTCCCCTTAAGACTTACTGCTCCAACTCCGCGATATTGCGATTGTGATATCGACACCACCTCCATTCACTACATCACAAATCGCTCGTCGAACCTTTTCCATTTTTCATTAATACTTACTGCTCTTTCCGCTGATTACAATGTCGCACTTTGCACTTTGCAGGGTTTACCTCATCGCATTTGGCACTTCGCTCCCTATCTCGAATAACACTTCCGCTGCCCCTTTAATCTTGCGTTATTGCGATTGCGATATCACACATCGCAACGTTTTCCTCCATCACATCTCTTCCATTGCACTTTTCAAATTATTTTTCTCCAAAGACTTTTTGTGCTATAATAAAGTTTTGATAAGGTTTTAACCCCGCTCTTTCCACTTCTAAGCCTTGTTTCATGCGTTAAGCCCTCCATTAAACTCTTTAGCCATTTTATTCCCTCCAAGATACAAATCAACACCTTTTAAAGTTTAGTTAGATCATGAATAGCTGCATGGATAGAAGAATAGTGGATAGAAGCATGATAGATAGAGTAGGATATGCTTATCCAAGCTAAGTGTGGTTTAGGATTAGTTTCCTTTCTTCTATTTTTTTCTGAAATTAAATTATTTTCCTTCCTGTCATTTCTTTTCAGCAATTTACTTTAGTTTCTTATAGTCATTTCCTTCCTTCACATTAAATTAGTTCCATTTCTATCATTTTCTTTCTACAACTTAGTTTAGTTTCATTGAAGTGTGACAGACTTCACTGAGAACTCCTAGAAGTAGCACCCTTTCATAAAGTAGAAGAGAATGACATGAACATAATGCATATGTAGTGTATATAACATTGTCACCTCCAATTTTGTATGAACCTCGGGTTGATAAAGTAAAGTAGGGAAACCCTTGGGAGTTGCAACACTCTTGGTGCAATACTAGGGCTCACCAGGTGGTTTATTTGTTGTCCTATGTGAACGATGGGAAAGGGTTGATATTATTCCATGATTTATGATTGATTTTATCCAAAAAAAAAAATACAAAAATAGGGTAATGTTAGGCAAAAGGTTTACCAAGAAATTGTGAATTGCAATATAATGCCCCAGAAAACCAAGGACTTATGTATGTGTAGACAATCTCCTCGAATTTTGTGTTCAGCGTATCACAAGTACAAGGTGGCTGACTCAGTTGCCCATGGATGGTAAGCAACCTAAATTTTTTCTCCCAAATATATGCGAAGGTACATGGAGTCACAATCAGTATTAGCATTGTCTAATGCAAAACCACACAATGAGAGCATCCCCTTATACTTTTTGTACTAGAACATCGCCCGATATACCCAAAAGTACATGGACAAGCTCTGATATAATTACGTACGTGGAATGAGGTATCACACTCGGAATGTATCGCAAACAATTAATGATAATTACTATGTTTAATGACGCCAGAACACATATTCTAGCCAAGACCTCTAAATGTTATCGCTAATGTTACAATGCTTCCTTAGATAAATTCACATAAATTTAATGTTGATATTTCTTATCAGTTTTTCTTTCAGGTTCACCGCAAGATGTATTGAACATTCCTATAATGCAATTAGAATGATAAGAATTCGTTTTGAATTTATTTTCGACAATGAAAAAATAGGTACAAGGGATATAGTAATAAGATTGTATGCAATCAACAATGAGCACATCTAAATGAAATTTCCCTGAACTATTCCTAAGCAGCAGTCACAATCCCTATATTCAAATGCAGGTTTTTCTTTTCAATTTATTTTAAGTCTAAATGAATGAAAAAGAAACTAATGCACAAACAATCACTCAAAACTTTCAAGATAAACGATGACCGAAACGACAATTCCTCTTTTCTAAAATAATTAATTTATCAAATGTAAAATTTAACTTTGGAACTATTCTACAATGAAAAATAAAACAAAAAGAAACATTGATCAAACAAAACCAAAGTGAGGCAAGAAGATTAGGAGAAATCTGGTCTCTAGAGGGAATCAATTACTCAAAACTTCAACAAGCAAGACATTGAAATGAATTTTCAAAAGACAAAATATGATGGATTTTGGTTGGTCACAGGGGCAATGCACCCCTGAGTGGGAGACAGTGCATTGCAGAGCACTGTCCCTAAGCCAACAATGCTATGCAGATAACTGTGTTAAAACCAATAGTGCGTTGGTACCAGAGGACTCCCTGAAAAAGCAATCAAACATGCCACTTTTTCTAAGACACATTCAAATGAATATAAATAAGCAGGTAAATCATTCAGAGGACAAAACCACTAGGGAAAATCTGTCATTCCCCAGTATGGTTGCTAATTTGTTTTATGGAAATCAAACCTACAGATAAGTATGCTTTCCCTAAGTGTGGTGGTGCACTTAGAACAATAGAAAGAAAGATATCTGACTGTTTCCTTAAAATGAATATATAAAGGGAGGAAAAACTAATTGTAATATGTTTGCTTTTCCTCGCCTCCCTTCATCACTTCGATCACTCTCAATCTAAATTAACTCACTTGATTGATACCTACAATGGAACACTGAATACATAAAAAAACATAAAGGCAATACGATCTATTCAAATTTAACAAATTGAATCGATTAAATTCATAATTACAGATATAACATTGTTGACACGTGCATTAGGAAAGGAACAAATGCCATTATTATGAAGTAGAAGGAAGAGTACAACCAGTTGACCGATTTGTTGTCACTCATCCAACTTTAGTCCCATCCCTATCACATCCAGCATCAACAATCCAACAACATCATAGTACGTGCACAATACCTCCAAGAGCTATGATCTCACCAGCATAACTCTACTTAACACAAATTCTTGCTCTCCTGTGTACTATGATCATTGGTCTATTTATAAGTAGATGAAGGTAGTTTCACATAAATGAATCATTGAATGACTTTCCTAAAAATGGATGAAGAGGTTTCCTTGTTCATGGGAATAGGAGGATGAGGTTTAATGGATTCATGGTGTCCATATTCGAAGCTATCAGATGAGGAGAAAGTTGGAACAACTTCTAGAAGCCGCTAGAGGTTGGGAAGTTTCCTAGAATACAATGAACTCGCTCCCAGTCGACCAACGCACTCTAAAGTGCGCCTAGATCCTTTTCAACGGAGCCTTGCATGGGAGTAGATGCTCTCCAAATAAGTTACAATTGTATAGGGGTGCTTTGATGGTTCACTGGGGTGCTTCAACTGGCATCTAAGCAGTGAATCTTTCACGAAGGAAAACCACCAACGGAATGACTAGTTTATGGCATGTAGCAACTACTTGAGAGTATGATAGACCCTAATAGATATTGATCTATGTTTTGGGATGATGCACAAATTGACCTGTAACATATGGTACTAGTGTACTTGTGGTATTTTGTGCATGTTGTACATTTTGTGTCGCAGGCATGAGGTACTATGTACGTGAATTTTGTAGTCACAACATAGTGACATATGTAGTGTGTTGTGTTGTGCATCGGGTGTATGTGTATATGTTGTTTTTTACACCAGATGTATGTGTATGTATTGTGTTGTGGTGTACACTGGGTGTAGGTATATGTGTCATGATGTATACCAGGTGTAGGTGTATATATTGGGTGGTGTTGTATGCAATGTGTGAGTGTATGCATGTGATGTACACTATGTGTATGTGTAAGTGGTTGAAGAGGAGAAAAGGCATTGGGTGCTTGCTGGGTGTTGCAACTGATTTGTTGTGTGTACAAAAGAGCAAAGGTAGAAGTAAGGACAGGTGAAAGATAAGTATCAATATTTTGTTTTCGTCTTGTTATGCATGTGATCTATGATTTTGACTTAAGATGGTAACATGTGATTTATGATTATGGTTTATGATGATTTCATGTGATTCATGATTTTAATTTATGACGGTTTCATTTTTAGCTAAGCAAATGTGATATGTTTATACATGATGATTTAATCAAACGATTAGTTTGACTTATTGTGAAAGAAAGTGAACAGAATTGCAAGTGTACCTTATTGAGGAGCTACCAATGAGGCATGATGTGAATTTATTTCTGTTTATTCTGAATCTAATGGTAGTTATGTGATTGGTACATGAAGCGTGGAAATTACAGGTTATGTGGTTGAAATCGATTGTAAGCATTAAAAACAACAAAAAAAGGAATTAGAACATGCAACAATATGTTGGTAAATAACTTCAGGAGCAGGGCCATTGTGGGACATTGGTACCCAATAGTGTCCATTGATTTCCATGCGCATTATATGAATAGTATGATGGTTTTGAGGCAAGGATATGCCTTGGTTTTGTATTTTCCGATGAGAGGAATCCTTGCCAAGGGATCGAATGCCCGGGATGGCAGTGCCAACGGAACTTGGAAGGTGTGTGAACACACGGAATGTGGTGACTTGTTGTGCGAGGGACTATGTAGAAGAGAAGGGAAGGCTGAAGATGGATTTGTTTTTTCCATTAACATTTCCAAATGGAATCATATGCACATTGGGAGTGTGCCATGGAACAATGATTCGGTAACTGCTCACTAAGGGTACAGTAGGGCAGGATTGTAGCGTTTGACATTGGATGCAGAGTTTGACTTTGGTAGTGGATTCTGGACTCCCTGGGAAGGAGGCGAATCTTGGTATTACTTTGAGGTTGAAGGTGTGAGCCTATGGATTCCCTTGTTGCTGATACATGCATCATATCTGTCTATTTGTTGGTTGAGAAAATATGTATATGTGTATATTTTTGTATTATTGTAAATATTGTATCAAGTTGGATTTATAAAGCTCCATAGGAAGTATGATTATTTGCTGGTTGAAGAAAATGTGGTTTCTATTGTAAATATCATAATGAGTTGTGTTATAAAGCTCCAGTAAACATTATGGTTGTCATGTTTTTATAAGTGGTCATTGTAAATACTACAACGAGTTATGTTATAAAGCTCCATAGGTAGTATGTTTTTTTTTATGGTTGTACGTGTCACTGAACACCAAGGATGGTGTTCCCCAAGGGGGAGTGTTTTGTATCATCCCTCGTTAAAAATCCATGTAAGAATATAAGACCAAGGTCATGGGGCACATATTCCAAGTTGGATGGTGGGAAAAAACATCATAGTGGGTGTTCATTTTGGTTTATTATGGCCAAGGAAATTGGAAAATGAAATTGAAAAGGCTTTGGAAAGGAAAATAGGCATTTATTGTAATTTCTTTATGAAAATAAAGGAAAATAGGAGAAAAGGAAGATGAAAGGTCATAGGTTGCATATGAGGAGGAAAATGAAGGAAAATAATAGAAAATGAAGGAAAATAATGGGAAATGAAGAAAATAGAGGCCTTAATGATAAAAAGGATTTTGAAGATCAATGGGCAAGATTTTTCTCAAACCTTTTGTTAGTTCTATGGTAGAGCTCTCATTATATTCTCTCTCTCATACTCTTGGACACTTATATTTTCTTAGAGCACTCTTGGAGGAGTGTGGCATACTTGGGATTGGGAACAAGAAGGAAAAGCAAAGGCAGGAAATTGTAAGAGGACACCAGGATCAACGACTACAACTAGATTTCTTTGTAGGTATTGAGTTGCATGTATAATTTCATTGCTAGTTTTGGCATGCATGTGGTTTCTTTGTTTTGATCTATCATTGGCATGGATGATTTCCTAGATTGAGAATGGATTTGCCTAGAATTTCCATTTCTTGGATAGCCATGGTGTTGTGGGTTCATTTCATTGCTTGATTTTCTGGTTGTTTCTCATGTGATTTTGGATATTGGTTGATTTATTAGTTCCTGGAAGCCTTGGTTGGAAAAACACTCTTGAAGCCTCATAAAAAATTGGGTTGAGTTACTAGTCCTAGAAGAATTGGCTGGAAAAATGCTTTAGAATCCCTTGGTGGTTGAGTTACTAGTCCTGGAAACCTTGGTTGGATAAACATTCTGGAAGCCTGGTGAATAATATGGGTTGATTTAGTAGTCCTCGAAGCCCTAGATGGAACAAACACTATGGAGCCTTGGAAATCTTGGATGGAGGGAAATCTTGTGATGATTAAAATGTTTGACCATGAGGAGGAATCACAGGTTGAGGGTTGAGGTGGTTTGGCCTCTGGAGAGCCCTAGTTTGGTTTTTATTAATGAGTTTTATGAGATCCTACATTCATGCTTGGAATATGGAACAGGGGTGACTAGCAGAAGAGATATTTGGCTCAACCATGTCTATGATTGGGTGGAACGTGGAAGTACCAGACTTGTTTGCATTTCACTTATGACAATAAGAGCTACTCGCCTCTTGTATTGATGGGTAAATATGCTTGTTATAATGTGGCTTCTATCTTTGTTATGTGCACGTAATTTTTGTTGTTTATATGCTAGTTATGAATGTATTTTATGATGGTGATGATGTATGCCTCTCATCATGTTTTTATTTGTAAATGAATGAACAATGTATCTATGCCCAATTATATGGTAATGCATTTATTGTGATGAGGCAAAAATGATTCTTAGCGATTTTGAGACAAGTATGAGACCCTTATGCTGAGACCGATTATTTAAACCTGTAAATTACATATTTGTGACATGTTTGACAAAATTCCTATCATGGCTAGTAGGGGTTCAATCAAGTCCTTATTCAATCGTTTTATTTTGCATAATTATTTCGCTATTATATTTCATTTATGAAAGTGTCATGGTGTTTTGGGCAGTGACCTTGGATCTAGGCCTGAAATAATGGCTCAAATCCCGGGGACGCTAGCATGGGTCTGAGGGAAAATGTCACTAGATGCATGCATGACCATGATTTTGGAGTGTTGAGAGCCTCCCAGACGTACCTTCATCTATATCAACGGAGCTTCTGATTGTTTAATGGTATAAACACCAAGTGGGACCTAGGGGCTAGTTACCTAAGTGGTTGGGATGTCTCCTAGGAGTTTCATTGATGATATGTGTTACACAGATAAATCCTTTCTACGTACATAAGCGCTCTCCCTAGAATCCTAAAGGAAAACTATAAATAAACAATAGTTCTTTCCTCAACCTATAACCAAAACATGAAACATGTAGTATGCGAAGGATCACTTACCTATTAAAAAAGTGCTTGTATAAGTCATTTCAGCGCTTACCACAACCATATTTCCCTCGATGCCTTAGATGCTTTATGAATGATTTCCACAACTTCTCCATGATGCTCTAAAAGATATCTACATAGAAAAAAACATTCAAAGGGATCAAAGCATCTTGTATATAAAAGAAAAGGTAAATGTAATCAATTATCTACCATAAAACATATAATTTAAGTAATAATCAGTTATAAACCATTTGAGTGATCAAGGAATCCCACAAATAACATCAAAATAAACACACTTAGGAAAGAACAATTGACTTTGTATTAAATTCAAAGGGAAGATAAGCTTACAACTTGGTTGCCTTGATGTCACAAGCCTCTTCCAATGGTCTCCTTTCCTTCCCTTGATGACAAGCTCTTCAGACCCAAAACCAATAATATGAGTTTACAAATCCAAGTCTCCCATTCCTTTAGTCCTATGCTGAATTTATAGGAAGGATGAGGAGTTTTGTAGTTCCTCTTCTCAAGGTATACGATCCTTAAGAAAATAAGAGTTGTTCCATGTAATAAGGGATAAGGTGCAGGTATATAGTGGTTCGGGGTTTTTAATTTGGATAATATTCCTCAACCAAAGCTTCTAGAACTTACCTTTTTATTTTTACCTGTGTGAACAGACCCACATATTTTATAGTGGGAGAAATTGTGCATGCGCGGGTTTCATTCAGGAAAACTGTGTAGATGCTCAAAAAGGGTTTTTAAGCAATGTAACCCAAAATTCCTTTTTCCCCTGGTATTATTTTACTTTGAGCTTCATAGGGAATTCACTTGAGACACTACATCGAATGGTGAAATATCTGAATCGAGAGTCATGGTGAAAAAATTTAGTGTAACAATGTGGAAGGTCTGTTTTATATGTTTCTGTCAATTTCCATTCCTTAAGGTCGCTTAGGAGGTTGAATCCCATTATAGTGGTCTCTCGTCGCACATTTACCCTTGTTTTTTGGTTACTTGGGTAGATGTGGGATGAGGGTGTTACACAAACTAACTTAGTTAACTCGTATAAGTTGTCATGTGATGTGGAATTACAATTTTCTTCTAATTTAATTCAATGGAAAATTAAATTAGAATATTTCGTGGTGTCAATTTCAACATTTATTGTTTCCATTTTCAACACTCCCTCTCAACAAGAAAGTGATTCACATCTATCCTGATCCAATACATTTGGAATTTTCTGCATGGATATTTCTCGTTGTTGTTGTTGCTACTGCAACTGAAAAGAACCCAAAAAAATAAACTGAATCAACTGTGTCTACAACTATCTACAAGGAAAATTGTGCTGCTTATATCTCTGCTAGTGAGCCTCCTACTTTGCTGTCAACACTAATCTGCATTCCTCCATGTTTGAATAACATTGATCCTCCTACTACTGAATACTCTGGTCCCCCGTAGCAAGGATTTGATCCACGAGAAAAAAAATAGCTCAATGAACCCTGCCCAAATTTTTGCACCCTTGGGACTATTGCTTCACATCGCCCCACCTATCAGTTGGAGGTATGACTGGATGTGCTCCTTCTACCCACTTGGCTCGAAATCCCCCCCCACTGGAATTTTGTGCTTCAGTGGATGGTTTGTCCTTGTTTCCTCTCTGCTTCTCCAATTGTGGATGCTTCACAACTTTCTGAGGCTTGTTATGAGGGTGCATGTTAAGTGGTTTAACATGCTCCCTCTCAACCACCAAGTCTCTAACCTTTTCCTTTCTCCTCAAGATTTTTCATGCATCTTCGACCTCAAGTGCATACAGGTTCTTGTATCACACACTGATTTGCTTCACCTATCCCATCGCGACGTGTCTAAGAATAACTTTCCTCTGATAAATATCACATCATAGCCATGATCTTCCAATACAACAACATAAAGCATAATTACCAATCAAATACTAAAATTACCTCGTACCTATTATTTTGAGGTAGCAAAAAAAACACCCAATTTAGCATAGTTTTGGCACTTTAAATTTTCTTATGATTTTTTTTTTTTAAATTTCATGATTTTTATGTCGATTTTGAAAAATGGTGATGTAAATTTACATTTTTTTTTGGAGCATATTTTTGGAACTTTAAATTTTCTTTGATTTTTTTTTTTAAATGTCATGATTTTCATGCTGATTTTGAAAAGTTGTGATTTTCTATTTATCAAGTATGAATTTTTTTTTTTAAACGTTAGTGATTTTCATGCTAATTTTGAAAAGTGTTGATGCAACATCAATAATTTTTGTTTAGAGTTGGTTTTCATCTTGGTAATAAAGCATAAAAATAAAATAAAAAGACATGACAAAAAAAATCAAACATAAAAAAATATAAAAGAAACCAATAAAAATGTAAACAAAACAAAAATAACTTGTAAAAAAAAAAATCAAACTTAAAAAAAAAAAAAATCAGTAAATAAATAAAAAATGGCAAAAAAATTCAAAAAAATGCTTAATTTAAATAAAAACAAAAAAAAGATTTTTTTTTAAGCTATTAAAAAACAACAACAACAACATAATTAAAAAAAATGATAAATAGAATAATTAAAATAAAAAATTTAAAAAGAATTAAAATTTAAAATAATCAAAATACTAAAATAAAAAATAATTAAAATTCAGAAATTTAAATTTAAAAATAAAAAATATAAATAGTAAATTTAAATGAAAAAAAGTATATATATATATATATATATATATATATATATATATATATATATATATATATATATATATATATATATATATATATATATATATATATGTTAAAAAAAAATTACATTTAAAAATATAAATTAGATTAAGAAAAAAACAGTTTTTAAATTAAAAAAAAAGTTATTTAAAAAAATAAAATAAAAAAACAAATAAATTTGAAAAATATAAATTTAATTTAAAAAAAAATTAAATTTAAATTAAAAAAACTTAAAAAAAAAGAAAAAAAGAAATGAAAAATACAATTTAAGAGAAAAAAATATTAAAAAAAGTAAACTAAAAAAAATTAAAAATTAGAAATAAATTAAAAATAATAAATGAATTTTGCCACCCTAATGGTGACGTGGCTCAGCTGGCGGGTAGCAGGAGAGTTGGTAGCTCTACCTCCTCCCGGCGACAGAGCCCTCTAGCCTCTATGGCGGCGGGGGTCGATTCTCAGAATCAACCCCTACTGTTTTGGGGGCCACGGAGCTTAGCCGACGGGCAGCAGGAGAGCTGGCAACTCTCTCGTCACCTGTCGGTCGAGTCTTATGACCCCTAGGGTGATAGAATTCAATAATTTTTTTATTTTTTTTTATATTTTTAATTTTTAATTTAATTTTAATTTTTTATTTTAAATTTATTTATTTATTTCTATTTTTTAAATTTTTTATTTTTATTTTAAATTTTTTTATTTGTTTATTTTAAATTTAATATTATTTTATTATTATTATTATTATTATTTTTTAATTTAAGTTTTTATTTTTTATTTTTTATTTTTATTTTTATTTTTATTTTTTTATTTTTTTTAATTTAAAGAAAAAAATGATATATATATAGATATATAAAATTTAAAATTGTGTTATATATATAAAATTTGAATTTTCATTTAATTTTTTTTTTTTTTAATTTCAGTTTCTAAATTAAAATTATTTTTTATTTAAGTTTTTTTTGATTGATTGATTTTAATTATTTTATTTTTTATTTTTTATTTGTTTTAATGATGCGGTTTTTTTTATTATTAATTAATATTTTATAACTTAAAAAAAAATATGTTTTTTTTGGATTTTGTTTTAATTTTTTTCTTTAGATTGTGTGTTTTTTTTATTTTTTTATTATGTTCTTTTTACAAGCGATATTTTATCTTTAATACGATGGGTAAAAATCGTTGGAATTTTATTTTCATAAAGGTGATATTTTATCTTTAATATCATCCTTGGTTTTTTAAGGCTTTTTAGAGACTTGATATTTGATATTTGATACCATGCCTAAAAATCATTGTAATTTTAAGAATTTTGATATTTTATCCTTAATGTCGTGTTTATCTCTGAAATTTTAAGGTTTTTTAGAGTCATGATATTTTATCTTTAATGTCATTATCCAAATTTGTTGACAATTTACTCTGAAAAGGAAAAAAGTATTATTCCAACATCAACACTTTTGGTTTTCAAGGTGTTTTTTGCACACAAAAAATTGACGACGTTATTCAAGCATCAACACTTTTCGTTTTCAAGTTGGTTTTGCACACAAAAAATTGGCAACTCAATTCTAGCATCAACACTTTTTATTTTCAGGCTGTTTTTTGCACACACAAAATTGGCAACGTTATTCCAGCATCAACACTTTTCGTTTTCATGTTGTTTTTTGCACAAAAAAAATTGGCTTCTACTTCCATTTTTAAAAAGTGTTGAAAATTTACCTCGAAAGAAAAGGGTTATTCTACAATACAAATTTTCATTTTCGAGTTGTTTTTTCATGGTTTTTGGTTGTTTTTTTGTTAGAGTTCTCATTTTGAGGTAATAGTTCCTGTCTGATTTGTAACTATGTTAGAAACAAGATTCTTCTAAATAGTCCTATAAAAAACAACACATCTATGAGTCTCATAGGGGAGCTAGAATCCCTTTGAAAAGTAATTGTATGGATACCGGTCGCGCTATGCCTTACGTCATATCTAAACTCAATGTTCTTCCTGAGGTATTTATCCTCAAAGTCACTAAAGAGATCTTTATTCCCCGTCATATGGAATGAGGCACCATTGTCGTGATACCACATGCTTCCCATTATAGTGCTTTCCATGCATACAATGAGAGTAAAATCAAGCTTGAATTGTGAATATAGAGATTCACCCGCTACTGCAACTACAAGCTCCTTATTGCTCGCCTTCTTCTGTGCATGTTTCGTGGCAGAGTGCTTGAATTCATGATAGTGAAAACATTTGATGTTGGAAATGTATTTATTCTTTCCCTCCTCGTCTTAGTAGTGAACCAACTAAGTCAAAATAATTTAGTTAACTCGTACACGTTGTCATGTGATGTGGAATTACAATTTTCTTCTAATTTAATTCAAGTGAAAATTAAATTAGAATCTTTCTTGGTGCCATTTTCAACATTTCTTGTTTCCATTTTCAACGCCAATCACAACATTAAATACTTGGTACCAGGGGAATATTAGCAATCATTAAAAAATTTGGTATGACACTTACTTTGATGAAAATGCAATGACCTTTATACAATCATTAACAACATTAAATGTTGGAGAGAAGGTGGATATTGAACATCATTAAACAATTGGGTAGGAGACTTACTTTGTTTCCTTTGTAAGGGAAGGAGTGAATATTTTAAATTTGACGAATTTTATATCACCAGTTGTAGAATTAAATTTCAAATCCTACATCCTCATAAAATCAAATTTTAAGTATACAACTTGGTATGGCTTGGTTCACATTTCCATATAGTGTCCAATGATAAATGTATTTACTTCGACTAGTTTGACAACTGAGTTATGATAGCTTTTCCTACCATGTAAAAAAGTAAATATAATGAAAAGAAGGATTGAATGATTTTTTCCCATAAAATTAGTAAAATATATCATAATTTAATTTAGCAATGCATTATAACACCCGCCACAACGTTAAATGTTGGGTAGCAGGGTATACAATGCTCACCCTATTCAACATCTAGCTTGGACAAGGATGCTTGCAAACTGATAGAGTTCAATGGTCATATAGTGTTTTACTTCCCAACATATGCATGAATTTAAAAATAAAAATAGTTCCTATTGGAAATATTTTCCTCTCTAAATTATTCTACACACACACACACACATAAACATATATATAGATATAGATATATATGGAGAAGGTATATGGTTATTGATTACAAGGTTGGAGATTTTTGTTGAGAGAATATCTCGACAAACCCAAACCAACTTCAAATCAATTCTAATGTAAGTATTATTTCCAACACCCCCTTTTAATGATTACATTTCAAATACAATATAGAAAGCACATATAATAGTCACATTTATTTGATCAAGACTTCATCAACGCTTACATCCACTTTGGAATCTTGTAGACAATGCTCTTTCTTCACCACCACAACTTCGAGCTGCCACTTGACCTCCATTTAAAATATAACTTCCTCTGACCATCATTGACGTATTTGTAGGACACACACTTCTTGACTACCCCCAAAAATAATCTCGATATTGAACCAGTCTATGGACATTCATCCATCCTAACAGTATGCATTGAAATACATACTTCTAATTATATAGGTAAGTAATCTAGATAATAAGCATATCCAACAATTATTCATACAACTAACCCATTTTTTTGACATACATACATACACACAAAGATAACCTATAAACGAATTGCAAAAAGAACCGCTAGCAATATAACATACATAAACAATACTATATTCTTAGAAGAGTTTGAGAGGCTTTGCATTAAACTTACTATCACTAATAGAATCTGAAGAATCCTCAAAGATAGTATCTGGTAAGTCATCCGTGTTGGCTAAGTATGAATATTCTTTTTTTTTTTCCTTTGAGATCTTTGACACAAATTTTACAATTCAACATTGTTTACCCATTTTTACGGCAATATAAGAACTCAACTAAACTCTTCTTTTTGTTTATTTTACCCTTGGAAAATAATGCAAGTTCATCTTCTGAACTGACTTCTACTTCTGCATCTCCTACTTTCCTTCTCTTTTCTTTTTCTAGAAGTGTTTCTGTCATTTCATCCAGTGTTCGAGAGAAATACTGACTTAACATAAAAATGACATTTCCATACTTTGAAGGTAAATTTATTAAGAATATTTCTTTTGCATATTAATCCTCTAAGGGAGAGCCAATTTCAGCCAATTTCCTTATAA
Organism: Pinus albicaulis; assembly: GCA_034641835.2. Classification (NCBI taxonomy): domain Eukaryota; kingdom Viridiplantae; phylum Streptophyta; class Pinopsida; order Pinales; family Pinaceae; genus Pinus; species Pinus albicaulis. The sequence goes on along the minus strand of CM076572.1, from coordinate 362,002,225 downwards.
GTGAATTTAAATAATTTATATGAGTAGAGAGAAATGTTTCATCATGCATTTTAAGTTTGAAAAAATGTAATTTTAGCGAAAATTTTGAGTTCACAACTTTTTCACCAAATATTTTGCTTAATTCTTACCATATTTTTGAAGATGATTTTTCTAAGTCTATATGTGTAGATGAAGGAGCCTCTATTGTAGACGTGAATCTGAAAAAGATATTCCTATAATAAATTGAGCCCTTTTCTCCCATTCTATTAATTGATTTGGATCTGTATGTGCTTTTTCCACAACTTTGACAGTGCCCGATAAATTCTTATGCATAATCTGCAGCTGAATCTTTACTTTCGAGGGACGAAAATTATGTCCATTAAATTTTTCTACCACTATATGCTCATATGCTCTATGTTTAAAGGAAGCTAATTAGAAAATTGTTACTATGTCTTCTGTAGCAGCACGGAAGTTGTTGACTTCTTCTTGGCACACACAACACTTAATGGAACACATAGCACTTAGTGAGTGTATTTAAAACAAATTTCATGGCCAATAGAATATCAAAATGCAGTGTCTCATGCTCCAATTAGTTCATTCACACACGTGAACCAACTAATTTTATATTCACTACAGGGTACTCCTGATCTAAGCCTTGTAATGGTGGAGTTTTATTGCAAAATTTCTTGAATGGAAGTCTTACATTTTGATTAGAGTTAACCTTCTCCTTGTCTCCTTGGGCTGAAAGGACCTTAATTCATAACTTCATGTATTTGTTCAAAGACAAATCACACCTTTCACACAGAGATTTGTGAGTTATACCATCTGCATTTGTCTCAAAGGAGAAGAAAAATGCTAAGGCCACTATTACTTCAGATGAAAATCCAACTTCATTCCTCATGAATCCTATGTGCAAATAAAGAATGAACCCACAAGATTTGAATAATCATATGTTGATTTCATTTGATAAATTTCACCTTGATACGGAATTGTATTAGTTGAAAACGGCACATGATTTCTGAGATGAGGACCAATAGTTGCAACTTGTTGTTCTAGATGAAAGGTATCTTGGATAACTCTTCTTATGATGAAATGAACAAAACTTACAAAATAAAACCCTCATGCAACCCATCTCGTGATGCTTGTGATGAGCGATTTCGTATTACCAATTGATGGTCTTTCCTCAAACTTATACCATAGCCACACTAGTGACGATATATATTTAACAAAGGCTCTCACATTCTCCTAGGACCTCGCATAAGTAGTAAACTCGAAGCGGATAGCCAACTCTGATACCAATAAAGAGATATTTTCACACAAATACAACCGATGCAACAAACTATTGCACACATATTGTATTACTAGTAAGATACATTTATATAATTGGATTGAGATCCAATTGATCCCAAAGTTGAGATTTTTATTTAGAGAATATCTCAACAAATACAAAAAAACTTCAAATCAATTACGATGTAAGCATTATTTCCAACAACTCACTTTTTGTTGAAATGTTTCTTTCAACTATCCCTGTGCAAAGCAGCTTTCCATTTTTAATTTCCAGTTTTTTGTCCTCTAGCCGCTTGCTGAAATTGTTTTCAAAGCCTAGTACAGGACCGCCTTCTAATTTTGAAGAATAGTCAGATCATTTTTTTGGTGCAGGACTCTGTATTTCAAAACAGAGTGCTAAATAGAAACAGAGCATTTTTTTTATGCGCGAGCGTTTTTTTTATAAACACCGTGGTCCCCACAGGTACAGTGTCTTGTTGATGTTGGAGGATGCGATGCATTCAACGCATTCACATGTTATATTATATAACATAACAATCACACTCCACCGTAAGCCAAGGTCCGCGGGTCTACAAGACCACGCGACATTGTAATATTCAATCTGAGGTGTTTTGTTTTGGGCCCGAGTGTTATGTTAAAGCTACAGACCCGATGTATGTTATAGGCCACAATTTATTTGTGATTGCTTCCAATTCTTCAATCGACATCAGGTGCGCATTGTGTTATGGCCCGATTGCAAATGTGTTAAAGTTGCGAACCTGACCATTTTATATGGCGGATTTTATTTCCATCGCAGGTCTGTGTCAATCAGAATAGGAAAGTTTCGTTTGAACCTTTTGCAAAGCTAAGTCATGGACCCAATGGGTTTATTGAAGTGGATTTAAAAGGTTTTTCACATTACAAATGGCGCTTGCGTCAGCATGCCAAAACCAGACCCGAAACGAGTTTATGTGCTGGATTTTATATTTCATTGCACGCACAAAAGGTCATGTGACGTCAACAGTTTTGTTACGGAAAATTGTCCGATCCATTTTGGTTTAATTACAAGTTGAAGTCCGGTGGGCAGAGTTTATTAAAGTTTTGTTTTATATCATAGTTTTTGTTTTAAGTTTTTAATTGCGCGACGGGTTTTAAGTTTTATATATGTTTTAAACATATTAAAACATTGCACTATAATGAGGTGGGCTCGAGAGGCCAATACATTTAGATTTTAAATTTAGTTTTGTTTTATATAGTTTTTAATATATGCGCTGCATATATAAAGTGTAAATCCCGAGTGGCTATTGTAATAGATAGTGAATGAAAAGCACAGCAGAGTGCGAAAATTAAATACACAACAGTGTTATTTTATAAGAGACAGAGTGTTGAAAAATACACAGACAATGTGTGTTTTTGGTGAGATAGAGAAGTCTCCTTTGGCACTACGTTCTGCAGCAGTCCAGTATTCTTGTAATAGTTATTTTTTAAAAGAAATAGAAGTTTTTATAGTGTTGAAACTCTGTCCCTGCGAGTGAAATTTTTATATTTCTCTGTGTTAAAGAGGAGAGTATTATTCTCTCTGTGATTTGTCCTGGAATTTTCATAAATTTCAACATGGTATCGGAGCTATTCCAGGCTCTTTGAAGGTCAAAGAAGCTAAATAAAGGAGTTCTTTGTTGCAGCAGCTTCTCCAGCAGTGTGAAGAATCAGTCAAGAAGAATCCACAGTATTTCTCAAGTCATTTTTTTTGTGTTACTGTTGAAGACAGTCAATTCTTTTAAAAACACAGTCAAGTATTTTGAAGCATAGTTAAGAGTGCAAGAATAGCTGGAGCCAGCACTATCATGGGTATTGGAAATACCCAGCTCCCACAATTTAATGGGAAAAGCTATGAATACTGGGCAATAACCATGAGAGCCCTATTTGGTTCCTAAGACTTATGGGAACTTGTTGAGGATGGATTTGAAGAGCCAACAGATGAAAATGAGTTTAATGATTTAACTCAGGCAGAGAAGGAACTGCTGAAGAGAAATAAGAAGAAGGATTCTAGAGCCCTCTACTTTTTGTATCAAGCAGTGCATGAGAGTGTGTTTCCAAGGATAGCAGCAGCCAAGAGATCCAAAGAAGCATGGAAAACTCTCAAGACAGCCTATAAAGGCATGGAGAAAGTGAAGACAACAAAACTTTAGTTGCTGAGGAGAGGCTTTGAGACTCTCCGCATGAAGGAGTCAGATAATATTGACTCATTCTTCACTCATGTGATTGGAATGGTCACACAGATAAGGTCTCATGGAGAGACTCTTGAGGAAAGGAGGATTGTGGAAAAACTATTGAGGTGTCTACCCTCAAGGTTTGATGTGATTTTCACCACCATAGAAGAGACCAAGGATCTCACAAACTTTTCATTTGATGAGCTACATGCATCATTGATGACCCATGAGCAGAGATTGCGTAGAAATTAAAACTCATCTCTAGAACATGCCTTTAAGAACCAGATGTCTTTCGGAAGAGGAAGAGGGCAAGGCAGAGGAAACAAGAGAGGAAGAGGCAGAAGCCAAAATAGAGGTGGAAGAAATAGTCTAGCAAATGCTCAAGGAAGGGGTAGCAATCCAAATTAGCATCAAGGCCAAGGTAGCAGCCATCAAAGTGGCCAGCAACATGATCAAGGACAAAGGTATGATAAATCCAATGTCCAATGTCACTATTGTAAAAAATATGGACATTATGAAAATGAATGTAGGAAGAAGCAACATGATATGGGTAATAGAACAAATGCAAATTTTACTAGAGAAAATATCAGCCAAGATAAGTTGTTTTTAGCTTGTAATATGGCTGAAGAAAAGAGTGAAGATTTATGGTTTCTAGACTCCGGTTGTAGTGACCATATGACAGGAAACATGGCCATGTTTTCTATGTTAGATGAGAGTGTGAAGTCACAAGTCACACTAGGGACTGATAGTAAAGTTTTTGTTATGGGAAAAGGAGATGTAAATGTTTTAACAAGAAAAGGTGAAAAGAAATCCATAGCAGATGTCTATTATGTTCCAGGAATGAAATGTAACCTCTTGAGTATTGGATAGCTGGTTCAAAAGGGGTACAATGTTTTCTTTGAGGATGATGTTTGCACCATCATCGATAAACCACCCAGTAAACAATGTATTGCTGAAGTTAATATGACAAGGAACATGATGTTCCCTCTTAGGATGAGAGAAGATTTGAAAAATGAAGAAGAAGTAG
>CM076572.1:361797184-361997643 GCA_034641835.2 Pinus albicaulis | reverse complement strand
TAACCCGGATTTCAAACTTCAAACAAAACTACGTTGCATTCTTTTCACATTACAAATTACCCTTACGTCAGCGAGCCGAAAACCAATGGGAACGCTTTGTGATTGGCTAGCTGCTGGGGCCCACGGAACTCAAACAAAACATAAACCCGACTTCATAAAATCTTCGCATACCAAAAGGTGAAAGTGACGTCATGACCAAAATGAATGTGAAACAACGCGATTGATCAATGTGTGATGTGTTGGCATGTGGGACTGGCTTTGCATCTCTTGTGCGATTTTGCGCTCTCTTCATCTTCAGAAATCGATTTTGCAGATGAAAAATTCTGCTCTCTAAATGCCAGACTCACTGCTTCATCTGCGCTCTATCTAATTGAGGACGGACTCTCTCTAATTGATTGACTCCTCCTATCTAATCGATCTCATGGGCCGAGTCTAATTCTATCCCCATCACTCTATCGATCGACTCCCCCCAAGAGATTGATTCCCCATGTCTTATATAACCATTGAATTACAATCTAGGTTTCTAATTAGTCAATTAGACATTAGGGGAATTTTGAGGTCTAAAATGGGCCTCCTAAGAAAAATGTACAACCAAAATAAACTTTATAAGAACCAATAGGATTCAAGATGATGATGTCAACCATGGGGGATGATTCACCATTTTTAAGTAAAAGAATAAAAATATTAAAAAATAATAAAATAATAAAACTACTTTTTCAACTCGTATTTTCAACTTATCTCCCAAATTGTTTACTCAAATTTCGAGCAAGAGTACTCGTTTGATGCATAATTTAATTCCTCATCTAAGGAGTACCCATGTTGCATACTTTTGATGGACCCTGCTACAGAAAAAATGAGAAATACATGAAAAAATGTGATTGCAATCACGTTTTTCATGTATTTGTATTTTTTCATGTAGCAGGATCCATCAAAAGTATGCAACATGGGTACTCCTTGGATGAGGAATTAAATTTTTCATCCAACGAGTACTCCCGCTCAAAATTTGAGTAAAAACTTTGGGAGATAAGTTGGAAATACGAGTTGAAAAAATAGTTTTTTCTTTTTTCCCTCTAAAATTTGATGATGTCATCAAATCTTCCTTTATGATTTCCACTATTATTTTATAATTTCCTTAGGAGGCCCATTTTAGACCTCAAAATTCCCCTAATGATATAGGATTGGAGATTTCTAGTTCTAACAATTTTCCAAAAATAAAATTAAGTTGACAACAGAATGCCGAAGTAAGGAAATCGCTCCTCTTTGAATAACAGCACCAGAATTGATATCGAAATCTCCTTGCAATAGCTGTTGAATGCTTAAATTAAGAGTGCCAACCACACCATTCAAAACTGTGTGTCTTATATTTCTATCTTCCTTTTTAACTATAACAATGCAGAAATGTTGAGGAAGTGCCCATCTCTATCAACAGAGTCTTTGAAAATGGATTCTTGAAGCCAAGAGGAGGCAACATGGTTCCCCACGCACACGAAATGACAATCTGCAGAGATAGTCATTCCACTTGATGTGGTATATGTGCTGTTTGATTTCGAGAGGCTTTCCAAATCAATGCGTTCATTCAGGTGGACCTCAATATTTTTTTCAAGTGAGGCCGATAAACAGGACCAAGCTTTATGGAATAAAGTCACCAATGATAAAATCCGATCAAAGACGATCAAACGAATTAAATTAATCAACGACATCCATATTATTTGCTCTGTGATTGACATCCATTATCTGGAGGTAAAGAAGCCTGTGAGGCACTATCATCGTCTACAACTGAGATGCTAGCTGAGGCTATTCCATTTTCCAGTTCGGAAGAAATAGTACAACCATCTTCCCCTGTTTGATTTGAAAGACTCCAGAGCATAATACTTGCAATCAGCATAAGAATCATTTTAGGGTTGACCTCGACAATGTCTTCTGGCAGAAGTAATATTGAGCATCCCATCTTTCACGCCACACTGATTATATAAGTAGTAGTCAACTTCTTCTCTTCCTTAGTCTCCCCTTTTGTGACAACATTCCAACTCACCACCCTAGGTTCCACAGTAGCCAGAAGCTCAAGGAAAAATATTCCATTTGTAAGACTATTATCCTTAAAGTTTTCCATATGAGAAGTTCCCCCTGAGCTCTTCAAATTTTCATGGGCCTAGTGCAAAATATCAGCGTCTGTTATCTCTTAATGATGAAAATAATGCCTCGGGTTCTTGAAAAGCTGGAGAATATTTTGGCGCATAAACTGCCACAAGAATGCAAGAATAAGCTTTTTATTTCCTTCCACGAGATCCTTTCCTAAAACATTCACTAGTGAAAACTTCAGCTGCCTCCCAATCCTGATAACCTGGTTAAAATTTTCCACTTTTTTTTTAAAGGCATATCTGTTGGAAGCTTGTTGGCAAGTTTCCAGTTTTGGAAACTAACCAATCCAAAGCTTTCTGTGAGGCCTTTCCTCCACACTAGGTAGAACATATGTTGAAGTACAGTGAAACAAGTGTCTTTGCTTCAACTAATGTGGAACAGGCCCACAAATTTATCCTTGGCATATGGAGAGTAAACTGAGATTTGTTTTAATCCCCAAACATAACCAGAGTAGCAATATTCGAGAACCAATACGTTCATGTTCAGAAGTGGTTTTCAGTGGAATATTCCCCTGACGATAACTCCTTCACGAAACTGAATTTTTCCAAACGGTTTCTCGGTTATATGAAACATGGTGCTCTAAACAAAATCCATGTCTTAGAATTTAGAGATTCTGCTACATTTGGTCACAAATTTTATATTTTCACCTACATCAATTCAACTACCCAACTACTGCTTTTATGCATTTGGTGAATTTGTACTCAACTGCATTCCTGCACCGAGCCTTCCTGCAACCAAGAATGAATTTATTAAAAACACTCATCAAATTAACTAATAAAAATAATAATAGCTATTGTTTCTAAATTCCTCTAATTAACAACATAATGGATTAATAACGATTAAAAACACCAGGTACAAGTATGTATTTATTTGATAAAAATCGTAAAAATTCGGACAAAGATGCAGCTCAAAATCCCCCCACAGTGAACTTCTTGCACGTCCTTGTGCAAGCAAAAACTATAAGATGATGAAATAAGGTAGGGAAAATGTCAGCAAAGAGTTTAGCTTGATATTGTAATGCATTTATTAACCCGCAACATTATTATTACGGCACCAGCTAAAACCATGTGAGATGTTAAAAAAAGATCAGGTACCAAAAGTAACATTTATGGAGAAAATATTGTTGCACAAACTTGTTACCTTGTCCCAAATGAATTTTTGTTTCTTCCCAAAGTCTTATGATGAAAATGAAATTTTGTTGAAAAAGTGCAGGTTCAAAAGGATTCGCACAAGATTCCTGCACCTATTATAACAATCTCGTACCTAGGTCATGCAACACATATTTAGAGGCAACTACAATAAATACACATTGTTGGCAACCAACAACTTGTGAGTAGTCATCATTGAGCATTCATCACTCTAAATACCATGAAAATTAAAGTGAGTTATGATACCAATCAACAACCTCTTTATTTTAACACTCTAAATTATGTTGTTATCTGGATTCAAAAATAGATTTCCTCTTAATCTAGTACAAAGAATTACCTTCACTAAGGGTACCACATCATTCAAAGATCCTTGATTTTTTTTTGAAAGATAGAACTCAAAGCATCATGTTCAAGCAAATCAGAGTATGCAGTTAACTTTATTACCACAGACATGGCCCTGCTGCCCGCAGGTGTCCATAACCTCGATAGGGATGTCTTTTAACCTAGCGAAATGTCAGTATCCCACTTACTAGATACAGATTCATAGTTAGCTTATTTGACTCTTTAGATGAAGGCCATTGTCTTGGCTTGGTAACCAGCTAGTGGTAGTGCCACTCACAAGAAGTAACATGGATGAACAGGCCAGCTCATGATGAGACCTCCTGTCTTCTAGCTTTTTGGCTGAAAGCCATTACTCTGGCTTGGTGACCAATAGCAGTAATGTCATGCATGTTAGATCTCATGATCATGGTAGGTTGACTCATCATGAGACCTCCTATCCTTCCCTAAATCTTTGTAAGCTCTGATTATTATTAACCTTAAAGGTTACTTAATAAGTGGGGAGACAAATCTACTCCTTAAGAGTACAGGATGGCGTGAAAAGTTTTTAATGAACAATCATTGCTGGCTAATTCCTCTACCCTAAAGACTTATTAAGGATATCCCAGACAATGACTGAAAGATTCTTTGAGTTAAGAATGCTAGTGTTTTCATGAATAGCTCATTATGATCTTAACAAGAGTGGTCCACCATAGGGGTTTTCCAATAGTACCTTCTAAGGGAAAATGAAAATATATATCCGAGGACAAATTATTTGAGTGATTAATCATGGTTACTTTTTGCAAAATCATGAGGCAATAGAGCGAATTGTACTCAATAAGATCTATCACAATGTGTGTGTTAACAACTAATGTGGATCAAAAGTAGTTTTAACATGCATTATTTAAAATTCAAAACCCTAATAGCATTATCACTGCTTTATTCATTTATTCTCCTACCCTATTTTACCCTAAGTGGCGAAAGACTCATTTTCAAGTATATGAATACTTCCAATGAAGCCATGTGCATAACAAAATGTTGATTATACTCACGCTTAGTTTTAAAGAATAGACTTCAAGACATATGAAAGCATGAGAAATCAGTTGCTTTAATTGATATGGTACCAAGAGTTTCTGAATGCTGAGAAAATAAGATGGCTCGATGACTGGTCGAAACCAGGATTCAATGGAATCCACATATTTATGATTTTCCAACTAATGCAAATCTTCCACAATTTGATAGTCACTCTCCTTGAGGTACAAAGGATTTGGTGAAAGAGAAAAGGTAAATCCCTCAAGTTCAGGCTCAAATATCTGCTTTTCAAACTGACAAGAATGGTTGAGAGAGATTCTAGGGTTTTGAGTTTCAACAACATTTTTAGAACAAGTTCCAATGAAAGATTGCTCCTCTTGTGTTCTTTGAATTATATCTTCCCGGGGTGAATGGTCTGCGGTAAAGGGGGAAGTTTCTAGATTCATTCCCTTTTCCAACATGGAAGATGTAGCATTATGCTCAATGGGGGAATCAACATAAAGAATAGGTGGTTCAAACTGTTGTGCAACTCAATGGTTTAGATTAGGTTTTAGGGTGCTGTTTGGCCTAGGGTTTTGGTTAATGATTGGACTAAGGTTTGAATTTGGATTGGGATTAGGCCTAGGGTTTGAGTTAAGGCTAGGGTTTGAATGAGGGCTAGGTTTAGGGTTTGGACTAGGGTTAGGGTATGGATTAGGGTTAGGTCTAGGATAAGGATAAGGGCTAGGGTAAGGTTGCACATGCGGCTGGGACCATGGAGGAGGATAACTTAATGGTGCATTGGAAAGAAATTGTGGTTGTTGTTGGTGCTCATATGATTGAATTTGCATGGGAGATTTCCCTAGAGAGAAGGATCCCATGATTCTTGAGGCCATGGAGATATCTTGCTCGATGATGAGGGCCAAGGTGAGGGCCACTGCAGCAACGAAGTAGGATATTCAATTGGAGGAGGATTAAAAGTTTTCCATGGAACTGTGGGATTATAAACATGTTTAGGAACCTACTCAGGAAAATAATAATTATTCCAAGTATCAAATGGTGCTGGGTTTTGAGTTATACCTGGCGGTTGATTTGATTTCGTGAGTACCTTTCGTATTCGTGGCAGTGATGGGAAATGTTCAATTGCATGACCATCCTCGCAAATTTCGCAAACTTTTAGATCACTAAGTGGACACTTTCCAAGGCAATGTTTCTTTCTACAATTGGCACATAGGATAAGCAGTGGTTCTTTGTCCTTCTCTTGTTCCTACAAATCATCCAATTTCTAAATCAAAGATTTAATTATATTAAACTTATGTTCAAGCAAAACATTAAATTCTGCACTTGTGAATTCTTCATCAAATGAGTTGTTTGTCTCTGTAGCAGCATAAAAACTCTTCATTGAATGATTCCTCAAAATACCATCTTCTTGACTTCAACGAGCAAACTGGTACATTCTGTCATCGCATAGATTAGTACGCAAGGGTTCTTACAACACCCCAAAAATGATATAACGTTGAAGATTGAATTTTGAAGATAAATGAATTTTAAAATCTTTTGACTGAAATACAACTCACCACACTTGCATGAAAGGAAAATGCCGAATCAAAGTGCTATTTAATCTATTAAAAACAAGGCAATTTGGAAATTAAATGTATAAAGCATCTTTCTACTTCTACACGTAAGCAAGATAAGGAAATAAAAGTTCAAGAGATAAGAAAGATGGCCAGACTTTGGAGCAACCCCACAATAGTGGATGTGTGGCTCTTCACTCACGTCTTACCATACTCTCTCCGCCCTCTGACTGCCCTGCAACATCCTTGAAACTTTGTGAGAAAATTTTTACCTGAGACAAAATACAACTCCCCGGCAACGACACCAAAATGTTGGTCGGCTTAATTGTCGGATTAAACCTCTCAATATTAATTATCAATCTGGGAGTCGTAAACGCGAGTTGTACTGCATATTGGCTCAGCTTAATGGTCAGATTATATGAGTTTCCTTATTAATGATAAACTAGGTGCTGAAATGAAACACACATTTGCTGGTAAACAAGCAATCTTGAAAAGGAAACCTACTTAATCAATTTCGTTCAGTGCAAACTCCATAATGCAATTAAACTATAATGAAATTTAAGATAGTCCTCAATCATTCTCGCACTTGAATTCTACTTTTTAAATCTCCTATGATATCTTGAAAACCGTGACCTATTTATTTCTTTCATCAATTTGAAACTAACACTCGAAACTAATCTTGAGACAAACAAAAAGGCACACATATTATTCTAATGATAACTCACACCTGAAACTAACTACTCTTCATAACAAATTCAAAATTCAAATTAACAAAAGCCAATTCTAATTATTGCTTAGAAGAAAACTACTTCTCTCTATGTAAAATAACATTTAAGAGATCCTATTAAAAATAACATTACAATTATTCTATGAGAAACCTTCAATTCAAATATTTAAATCTAAATGAAACAAATTATTCAAAGACAAGCTCACTCTCCAAAAGTATGCAACTTATAATAAAAACTAAATCAAAATCATGTCACACAATACTAAAAACTCAATCACTGCTGCCTACATAATTAAATCCGCACTCAAACTTATAAATAAATGATTATAATATGAAAAATAAGAATAATTCTAATTTAAAAGAAATTTAATTATTAAGAGAAATCCCACTATGTGTGAACAAATCAAACCTTGAATTATCACTCTAAATGGCAGTGTTACTTATTCAAAATTGAAGCATTACAATCTATTCTCACTACTGAATCAAACTCAAGAATTGGAAAATAAAATAATAATCTAAGTGTTGAATTAAGAAATATTAGATACTATTTAAAAACAATTTAAAACAAAATATAATTCTACAAATTGCACAAATCCTAAATCTATGAAGAATGAGGAACTCGACTCCAGGTTGCAATGGATCCTTGCCACTCCCTGGAGCAAGCCCTAAACTAACTCAAAAAAAACAAAAATTACAATGTTGTCATAAAAACAAATGCAAAAGCCAAAATTTATTAAATTAAATTAGAACATCGAATGAAATATTAATCAACAAATACATCATATGCTCAATTACAATTATTGTGCTGGGCAATTCGATGCCGGATCTATATCTCCTTCTGCGCCCTCTACATCTAAGAAGTCAACTTACATTGAGAAATCTCCCTAATTGTTTGACAGACTCAATGATTTTGCGCTCTCTTCATCTTCAGAAATCGATTTTGCAGATGAAAAATTCTGCTCTCTAAATGCCAGACTCACTGCTTCATCTGCGCTCTATCTAATTGAGGACGAACTCTCTCTAATTGATTGACTCCTCCTATCTAATTGCTCTCATGGGCCGAGTCTACTTCTATCCCCATCACTCTATCGATCGACTCCCCCAAGAGATTGATTCCCCATGTCTTATATAACCATTGAATTACAATCTAGGTTTCTAATTAGTCAATTAGAATATAGGATTGGAGATTTCTGGTTCTAAAAATTTGCCAAAAATAAAATTAAGTTGACAACAGAATGCCAAAGTAAGGAAATCGCTCCTCTTTGAATAGCAGCACCGGAATTGATATCGAAATCTCCTTGCAATAGCTGTCAAATGCTTAAATTAAGAGTGCCAACCACACCATTCAAAACTGTGTGTCTTATATTTCTATCTTCCTTTTTAACTGTAAAAATGCAGAAATGTTGAGGAAGTGCCCATCTCTATCAACAGAGTCTTTGAAAATGGATTCCTGAAGCCAAGAGGAGGCAACATGGTTCCCCACACACACGAAATGACAATATGCAGAGATAGTCATTCCACTTGATGTGGTATATGTGTTGTTTGATTCCGAGAGGCTTTCCAAATCAATGCGTTCATTCAGGTGGACCTCAATATTTTTTTCAAGTGAGGCCGATAAACAGGACCAAGCTTTATGGAATCAAGTCACCAATGATAAAATCCGATCAAAGACGATCAAACAAATTAAATTAATCAACGGCATCCATATTGTTCGCTCTGTGATTGACATCCATTATCTGGAGGTAAAGAAGCTTGTGAAGCACTGTCATCGTCTACAGCTGAGATGCTAGCTGAGGCTATTCCATTTTCCAGTTCGGAAGAAATAGTACAACCATCTTCCCCTGTTTGATTTGAAAGACTCCAGAGCATAATACTTGCAATCAGCGTAAGAATCATTTTAGGGTTGACCTCGACAATGTCTTCTAGCAGAAGTAATACTGAGCATCCCATCTTTCGTGCCACACTGATTATATAAGTAGCAGTCAACTTCTTCTCTTCCTTAGTCTCCCCTTTTGTGACAACATGCCAAGTCATCGCCCTAGGTTCCACAGCAGCCAGAAGCTCAAGGAAAAATATTCCATTTGTAAGACTATTATCCTTAAAGTTTTCCATATGAGAAGTTCCCCCTGAGCTCTTCAATTTTTCATGGGCCCAGTGCAAAATATCAGCGTCTGTTATCTCTTTATGATGAAAATAATGCCTCAGGTTCTTGAAAAGATGGAGAATATTTTAGCGCATTAACTGCCACAAGAATGCAAGAATAAGCTTTTTATTTCCTTCCACGAGATCCTTTCCTGAAACATTCACTAGTGAAAACTTCAACTGCCTCCCAATCCTGATAACCTGGTTACAATTTTCCACTTTTTTTTGAAATGCATATCTATTGGAGGCTTGTTGGCAAGTTTCCAGTTTTGGAAACTAACCAATCCAAAGCTTTCTATGAGGCCTTTCCTCCACACTAGGTAGAACAGATGTTGAAGTACAGTGAAACAAGTGTCTTTGCTTCAACGAATGTGGAATAGGCCCACAAATTGATCCTTGGCAAATGGAGAGTAAACTGAGATTTGTTTTAATCCCCAAACATAACCAGAGTAGTAATATTCATAGAGACCCAATACATTCATGTTCAGGAGTGGTTTTCAATGGAATATTCCCTTGATGATAACTCCTTCACGAAACTGAATTTTGCCAAACGGTTTTTAGGTTGTATGAAAAATGGTGCTCTGAACAAAACCCACGTCTCAGAATTTAGATATTCTGCTCCATTTGGTCGCAAATTTGATATTTTCACCTACAGCAATTCAACTACCCAGCTGCTCCTTTTATGCATTTGGTGAATTTGTACTCAACTACATTCCTGCACCGAGCCTTCTTGCAACCAAGAAGGAATTTATTAAAAACACTCATCAAATTAACTAATAACAAGAATAATAGCTATTGCTTCTAAATTCCTCTAATTAACAACATAATGGATTAATAACGATTAAAAACACCAGGTACAAGTATGTATTTATTTGATAAAAATCACAAAAATTTGGACAAAGATGCAGCTCAACATGAACCCACACTCTATATCAAAGAAAATGATTGTAAAATTCTTATTCTTGTTTTGTATGTAGATGATTTGATTTTTACAGGAAATGATGTTTCTCTCATTGCTGATTTCAAAGCAGTCATGAAAAGGAGTTTGAAATGACTGATTTGGGTTTGTTAAGATATTTTTTGGGCATAGAAGTAAAGCAAACATAAAAGGGAATTTTTATCTCCCAAGCAAAGTATGTTGCAGAATTTTTAAAAAGGTTTAATATTCAGAACAACAAGCCATCATCAACTCCAATTGTCATGGCGTTGAAATTGAGCAAGGAAGATTGCAACAAGAATTTCAATCCGACATTGTACAAAAGCATGGTTGGTAGTCTAATGTATTTGATTGCAACTAGGCTTGATATAATGCATGCAGTAATTTTGATATTCAAATTCATGGAGACACCCAAGGAGACACATTGGCAAGAAGCCAAGAAAATATTGAGGTATGTAAATGGAACAAAGGAGTATGGTGTTCTATACTCCAAAACTAATGATTTTAAGCTAATTGGTTACACTGACAGTGATTGGGCTGGAAGTGTTAATGACAGAAAGAGCACATCATGGTATGTTTTTCATTTGGGATCGGGAGCCATTTCATGGGCTTCCAAGAAGCAGCCAATAGTTTCATTATCAACAACAAAAGTTGAATATGTAGCAGCAACAACAACAACATGTCAAGCAGTTTGAATGAGAAGGATGCTGAGAGATTTATTTCATGAGCAAGACAAAGGAACCATAATTTTCTGTGATAACAGTTCAGCAATTGCATTGTCAAATAATTTTGTTTTCTACAAGAGAACAAAGCATATTGATGCCAAATACCATGTCATAAGAGAATTAGTTAACAATGGTGAAATTGTGTCGCAGCATTGTAGGTTAGAGGAGCAGTTTGTAGATATCCTCACAAAGCCATTGGGACAAAAGAGTTTTTTTTTTTATCTCAGAAATTGTCTAGGAATGATTAATGGCAGCAGTTGTGATAAAGGGGGAGTGTTGGAAATACTCCCAACCACTACCATGAATAAAGTCTGGAAGCAACCCACTCTTCATTAAATTTTTGTGCAGGGAAGGACGAAGCCCAAGTTTCAAATTCGAAGGCGTTTCATGCAAAATCAAAGAACAGAGTACCCGAGCCACACTCTCCATTTAAATATTTACTCGCCACATTGACTTACATTTTGGCCCGCATACCGCAGCCCGCAAGTTTTAAGGTTTACCCCTTAATGCTTCACCGAAACTTATTTCCCCGCTGATGTGATTTGGTGGGACCCGCAACCTCCTTTACGCATTACCAATCCACCCACAAACCTTTGCATTTCACCTTATTCTGTACTTCTTCACATTTCACACTTCCCACGGCTTACCACGTCGCAGCCTGCACTTCGCACATTTTACGTTTTAACTTTTAAGCCACCCGCAGTTTCGCACTTCGCACTTTTTAGGACTTACCTTTAGCGCCTGCAAGTTATGTTATTTTATTTGCGATGCGATGCGATCACAATCGCATGTGGCAAGCTCAGGAGGATAGCGCATAAGTGCCCGCAAGCTCAGGGGGATAGTGCCTGCAAACTAAACATTTTATGTTGCGATGTGATCGTGCCATCGCACATCGCAATCGCAAGAACTTAAGGTTTTCCTGTATCACGCTCGGTTAATTGATATGATCACTGAAATGCGATTTGCGATGGAGGGATGGATGTGATGTGGTTTCGTAGGCGGAACCCATAATATTTCAAGTCCGGCAGTTTGTGTTTTGTACCTTGTTTCATGTAGAAACAGAAGAATCGAGCGGAAGGACGATTTGTTGTTATACGTCCAGTTCCGCATTGAATTTCATTAAATCTTCAGGCTTCGGCCATTTTGTATTAAAATCAATGTATTTTTCATATGTTCGTAGAGATGAATGAAAAAGGTTTTCCTCTCCTATTTTTCACTCTTTGTCTATGTGTGTGTGAATTTTATTTTCGTGTTTATCTGCATTCTCTGTGTTGTCAGGGGAAACACATCCCTCTATTGTTTTATTTCCAATTTCCAACACCCAATAGTGTTATAAAACAAATTACCGGTCTATATCGTAATATGGTATCAATAATAATTGACTTAGAACAAGGATGAATATGTTTAACATTTACTTCCTCAGCTCAGGTGCTTTACTTCAAGTGACAATAATCTTTAATGGGTTTGAATCTGAACAAATTTGAATCTATCATGCGACTGGACCTTGAAGAAGCCAAAGCACAAGAGATTGCTAAATTGCAATTGACTATGGAGAAGCTACAAGCTCAATCAGTGGAAGTCAATTCCATGTTGGCAAAAGAGCGTGAAGTGGAAAAAATAGTTTTTGAATAGGTACATGTCATTGTAAAGGAGGTACTGGTTGTGGATAGTGCTAAAGTTGAGAAACTCACACATGACAATGGGGAAATTAAGGTAAGAACATAACAAACAGTCAAAATTTTCAAGATTGGTACTAAGAATAGTGCTTCTCATATATGTGATGGCATACCAAAAAGAATTTGCATATATGAAATTTGCTTTAAATTTATAAATTCGAGAAGAAAATGACCTTACAATTTTATATTTTACAGGATTTAGTAGAGTCACTACAAAAGTATCTAATCAAGCTCAGAGAAAATATTCTAAAGTCATAAGAGAGAGTGAAGAAAGGCTCAAAATACTAGAAAACAAAAAAAATCAAAGATAGATCAACTTCAAGATTCTTTACAAAGGTTTTGAAACCCCTTTTCCTGACAATTTGTACTGTCAATTTTATGTAATTTTTTATTCTTGATATATACAGATGACTACGAAACACTGCAAAGTTTGATTGTTTTGGAAGTTGTAAAGATGGTGTTCTTTTTTATTTGACTATTCCTATATAAATAATGTCATTTCTTTAAGGTTTTTTGTTGACTTGTTTATATTATCATTCTGGCTCAAAGAAAATCTATTAAACTTGGAATCTGAGAATCAAGTAGTTCGTCAACAAACCTTGGTCATGTCAACAACCAGAAATTATTTTTAAGAGAGATTAAAATGTTACTTGATTTAATTGCTTTCCATGTTATAAGATTATGCTTTAGCTTTCTCTATTTCTTGATTCATGAGCGATTGTGCATGCTAATATTTATTTATATATTTTTATACAAAATTGCACATTTTCTCTTTGTTGCCAATGTATTCCTACATTTCATTTTTAGGTCTCTTGATCTCATTTTTTTCTCTTATGGTTTAGACTCAAAATCTCATAATCAACCACTTTGTGAACAAAAAAATGTGGTTGTGCCTACACATGAAGGTCTTCCAAGGCCAATCAAAGAGGTATTGCTTCCTCCTTCAAAAAATATTACAACATATAATAAATATTATATTTTATTATATATTAGAGTTTTTTTTTTATTTAACTTGAATTTGTTGTGAATATATTTTTTCCCAAAAGAATCTGGAGAATGGTCTCTTTGTAAATATGGAATCCATAGATAGTGAAGTTGTAGAATTGTTTGATTTTCTAATTGAAACCACAAAAATCTCTAAATAACAAAATTAATTCTTTCCTTATAAATATAGAATTCATATATAGTGATGTAAGTTGTAGAATTGTTTGTTTTTCTAGTTGAAACCACAATGATCTCTAAATAACAAAATTAATTTTCAGAGATATATATGTGATTAATTCTCATGGATGCATAAGGATATTTGTACTTGATACATAGTGAGAAAATGCCTACCAAAAATGGTTTTAAGACATCTATTTTTCTATATTGTAACATTTTATGTACCTGTATTATTCAGAAAAGTAACGATATTGCAATCATCAAATATATCTTCCAAGATGTTGGCTTCAACTACTGTTGACCCGTTAACTATCTTGCAATTCACTTATTAATAGAGTTTATTCATAATTTCTCAACAGTGCTACTTGACTATTTTTAATTAGAGAGTTATTTATAGATATTATGAAGGAAAACTCTATTGACGCTTGTTTGTCTCTTGCAGAGTTAGGAAAGCAATGATATTTTGTATTATTAGTTATCAAATACATCTACTTTAATATTCCGCAGAGCACATTGAAAGCAAGTGTTGTAGCTGATATGGCTTCTCAACGTGGAAAATGATCATCTCGTTCTTTGTCTACGAAGATGGCTTAGGTGAGTTATGATATTTGCTTATATTTCTATTTTAGCTTAAATTTATAACAGAAGTGTCTTGCAGGTGGTGATAGTTATTTGAGGACACTTTAATTTATTGTGTAATGACTATGTTTAGAGATTCTTATCTTCTCAATCTGACTAGGGTATTTCTGGTTGGATGATTATTAGGTTGGATGATTAGGTCAATGTCAACATTTGGTTGTTGTAAGAGCATATTTGTATGAACATAGTTTTTTATTTTTCCCATTTGGTAAGTCTAGTTTTTTGTGATATATTCTCAAGGATTCCCATTTGGTAAGTCTAGTTTTTTGTGAAATCTCAAAGAAAATTAGGGCTTTTTTTTTCTAAGATTATGCTATATGCTATCAAACAACAGTAGACATACATAATAAAATTATTTTATGAAAAAAATGAATATGAAATCTAATAACAAATATAATCCTTCAATAAAAATAACAAAAATAACATTGCCCTCGGGGTTACTGCCCACAGTGCTGAGAATATATTCAATCAACAATATACAATGCTCATCGTATTAAATGATTGTTATATAAATGATTTTAAATTTAAAATATTATGATTTTTTATTCAATTCATTTTAATATTTATTAGTAGTTTTAAATAATTTATTGTTAATCAGTAATTATTAATATTTAATATTAATAATTTTGTTATATTATTTTACTCTTAATTAATAATATTATTTAATATATACTAACTTTATATATAACCTTGGTAAATATAATATTCTTTTTAAATTAAATAATTGAGTGAAAAAAAAAAAATTGTGTGTTTTATTCAGATTAACAAACATAATACTCTATATTTCTAAACATTCTATTTTTCCGAATTAATCGTGGAAACCATTGGATTATAAAGCCTCCTCCATTTACGACTAAATCTATGGCAAAGGATTTCCAAATTCATAGAACTTTTTACTTCAATTTACACACTCCTCAACTGACAAAGATGATTATCTTTCTCAAATCCTATTCATATTGGTACCTGAATTTTCTGTAATCTGAACATCTAAAATATCAGACGACTGAGAGTATTGTCCGTGCAAAGGGAATTTCAGTTTAGGACAGTTACTCACACGAAAGGTCCACCTTCTATGTTCCACACCGGGCAGCTCCCGCATCTCAGGACAATCACGGAAAGTTACGGATTTAAGCTCTGTAAGCTGCGCCAACCCTTCAATTGTCTCCATCTTTGCACTTCCAGAAACATACAAGTGCTTCAATGATATCAAGGTTTCAACACTTGAGATCTCCTCTATGTTTTCACACCCACTAATGTGAAGATATTTAAGTTTTGTGAGACCACAGAGCCCCCCAATTTTCCTCAATTCTTTACAATCGAATAAGTAAAGATGTTGAAGGTTAGGGCAAACACCTTGAAGGTTCAACTCTGTTTCTGTTTCTCCTTCAACCCTTCTAAATGGAAGCTCGCGCAGTGGACACCCGTTTACCTGTAAATATTTGAGATTGTTCATCTTTTGAGGTAAATATTCTATCCCACAGTGCTCTATTGTCAAATGTATCAACCGACTCAACCGTCCAAAGGAATCAGGTAAGCATTTCAACTCTGGGCAATTCCTTATTGCCAACCGCATCAACTGAGTCAACAGTCCAAAGGAGTCGGGCAAGTGTTTCAATTCTGGGCAGTCGAAGAGCAACAAGTCGGTCAAGCTCCTGAGATAAACAAGCAAAGGCGGCAGCATATCTAACAAACGATCCCCTCCTAAGTCCATAGATTCCATCTTCGATAGTTCTCCAATACCGTTTGCAGGCAATCCTCTTAACATCGTTCCAGACACATCTAATTGTACCAAGAACCGTTGATGTGCCACTTGGGGAGGCAATTCCTTCACATTTCTACAACCTTTAAGATCTAAGTGTTTCAGGGTCTTAATATTTCCCAATGCTTCGTTGGAGATGGTCAAAATGGGGCAATCCCTCAGAAATAGGTATTTCAGTCCAATTAGATTCCCAAAAGAACCTGGAAGCATCTGCAGACGGGAAGCATTTGTCAAATCTATTTCCTGGAGGTTTGTTAGACTTCCCAGCGAATCAGGAAGCGAGATCATTTCTGTACAGTTTCTTAACACTAAGTATTTCAAGGACTGCACATCACATAGTTCTTTTGGCAAAGTTTTAAAAAGTGCATGCCTTATGTCAATCTTTTCGAAGTGCTTCAGCTGCATTATGGACTTGGGAAAGCGACAAAGAGGAGCGCAGACACTGAGCTGTCGCAACTGGCGAGGAACCTGCAGTGTTCGCGTTTCAACTATCAGAAAAACCTCTATGATTCGGTGAAAACATGAAGTGGAATTACAATGGAGGAAAGGAAAATAAACATACCTGAGATTCAGCTTCCCACAATACTCTTAAGTTCTTTCCTTCCACTTCCAAAACTTTTAAATTCTCCATGGGTATCCAGGAAGGCAGGGAAGAGTGTGTACACTTATACCAGCGGATCCACTGGAGCTGTGGTGCTCGAACCCCCCTCAGTATCTGTTCTAAATAATCACCTTCAGCAGAGACAAGTTGCAAATTCAAAATGCCACAAAAGCGGAAATTATCTAATAGACTCCTCAGATAGTTCCCAAACAACAACTCAGGACTCCATCTTCTGTACCATGACACCTCACTCATCAGAAGGCGAGTATTCTCTTCATTGAAATTGAGGGGACCATCCATCATAATTCCGCGAACTTCGATGTTTCCCTGTTCATTCATGAAAAGTATACAAGTTACACAGGTCTATCTTTCTTTCTCAGCAAACAAAGAAACTTAAGTATTAATCGTTAAACTCAGTGATAAGTGTTTGAATGATCGAAGCACTTACACATGACGATCGCTCCAACAAATCATCAATGTTGTTGGGCGTCTGACGCCAGAAACGTCGAGTCGCAGCTTTCTCAGCAATATGTCTTCCCATATCTCTGATTTGATCATGCATTTTTATTTTATTTTCACCATCAAGTTCCAAGAGACACTTATTCTTTAGATTTAGAAACGGCCCAACTGAACCACATATTCTTATAACGGTATCTGCATCTTGCCCTATGAAGAAGCAAACAATATCTAAGAATATTTCTTGATCCTTTGAACTGAGCGAGTCATAACTGATTTTAAGTCGCTCATATATCTCAGTAGTAGGTAATATGTCATTTAGTCGATTCAAGGTCTCTTGCCAATAAGATCTGTCATCTTCCCCACAAAGAAGCGCGCCGAATACCTTCAATGATAGTGGTAATCCATCGCAAGATATTAGAAAATCATGTACCAGATCTGCAAATTCCGGTAGAGGATGTGGCTGATGAAAGGCATGATGGCAGAAAAGCTCTTCGGAGTGCTGTAAATTGAGCCCCTTTAGCTCATAAACTGATGTCTCTGCAATTTTTGCTATTTTGAAGATTTTCTTGTCCCGAGAGGTGATCAAAATCAAGCTATTGGAGTTAAGAATATCTTTAATTGGGAAAAACGGTTGCAGCTGTCGAGCATCATCTACATCATCTAAAATTATAAGAAAGTTACAAGAGGAGGAGAGATGCTTTAAAAGCTTCTCTATACCTTCATTAATGTTGTATATTCGCAGGTCCAACCCAGTCAAGTCCTTCAGTAGTTTCCTCTGCAACAGATGTAGAGATCCACTGGCGTAGTTTTCTCTGACATCATATAAAAAGCACGATCGACTGTAATGCCATCTCCTCTTGCTGAAGAATTCTTTGACCAGGGTTGTCTTTCCCACGCCTCCTTGACCCACAATCCCCACAACGTTGCCCTTCTGCTGCTGCCGCAGAACTTTGGTTTCAAATTCCTGTAACTTTTCCTTCAAACCTGTTGGATGTTCGGCCACAAATTTCAATGGTGTTTTGTCAACATTATTCAACACGCGCTGCACGACCGCTTCCAATGTTGAAATTACTTTCAGCTGTGTAAGCTGTCTAACGTTTTTGTTTGCAGAACAGTGTACAGGCAGCCGCTTTCCTTTTCCAGCGAGCAGTCAAGATCACAGTAAAAAAAATACGTTGCAGATGAGCCGCTTGCCATTTTTGAATGTGCAGGAGTTTAAAAAAAATTGAAGGACAGTGGTCCCAAACCATAAGTCAACCTCCGGACCTGAAATTTCATAAGCCAGATTTATGAAAAATCCCGCATCACATTTTTTGCCGTACAGGCTGCTGAAAATCGGACCCGGGGAAAATCTTAGGGCGGATTTAATAAAAATCCCGCGTCACAAATTGATGACGTCAGCAATCACCTTTTGGCACGCGGAATTTTTATGCAAAAGGGTTTAATTTTTTGTTTTTGAAGTCCGGTTCATGATTCGGTCAAAGTCTTTAATGTTTGGTTAATGTCGTGCAGAGAACATATATATGTTTTACATATATACATACGTACAATGTCAAAGGGAAGGCCGTGGGCCATAGTGATTGATTTTTATTTTTTTTATTTTAAAGTTTTTTAAAATAGTTTATTTTAAATGTTTTTTTTTGTATATTGTAAAAGTGCTGAGTTATAAAAGGAAGATGAAAAGGGCCTGCGTGCCATGTATTAAAAATGTTTTTTTTCACACAGCAGTGTAAAAGAAATATAGCACAGCAGTGCTGAGTTCAGTTGTAAGTTTTTTTTCTACACACAGCAGCAGTGTAACAGATTTTTTGAAGTGCACAGCAGTGCTTTCATTTTTGAAGAGACAGAGTATTTTTCCAGAGTTGTTTTGCACTGTGTTTTGAAGCAGTCAAAGTTTTTTTTGTATTCCCTCAAGCAGAGGTGATTTTGTAACCAAGTTTTTGAAGTTTAATGAAATAGTTTCTACAGTGAAAACTCTGTCTCCGGTGAGAATTTTTTTTTTATATTTTCTCTGTGTTGAAGAGGGGGAATTTTATTCTCCATTGTTGTTCTGGAATGTTAAATATTCCAACATGGTATCAGAGCTAGTCCAGGCTCTTTGAAGATCAAAGAAGTTGAAGGAAAGGAGTTCTTTGTTGCAGCAGCGTCTCCAGCAGTGTGAAGACTCAGCCAAAGAATCCAAAGGTATTTCTCTATACAGTTTTTGAGTCACTGTTGCAGAACAGTGAGCTGTTTTACATACACAGTCAAGTTTTTTTTAATCACAGTTAAGAGTGCAGAATGGCTGGAGCCAGCACTGGTATGGGTATGGGAAATGTCCATCTCCCAATGTTTAATGGAAAAAATTATGACTACTGGTCAATAACTATGAGAGCTCTATTTGTCTCCCAAGACTTATGGGAATTTGTTGAGGATGGCTTTGAAGAGCCAGCAAATGAAGAAGAGTTTGAAGATTTAACTCAGGTAGAAAGAGAGTTGCTGAAGAGCAATAAGAAGAAAGACTCCAAGGCTCTCTTCTTATTGTATCAAGCAGTGCATGAGAGTGTGTTTCCAAGGATAGCGGCAGCCAAGAGATCCAGAGAAGCATGGGAAACTCTCAAGACAGCCTATCAAGGCATGGAAAAAGTGAAGACAACAAAACTTCAGTTGCTGAGGAGAGACTTTGAGACTCTTTGTATGAAAGAGTCAGATACTATTGACTCATTCTTCACTCATGTGATTGGAATGGTCACACAGATAAGGTCTCATGGAGAGACTCTTGAAGACAAGAGGATTGTGGAAAAACTCTTGAGGAGTCTACCCTCAAGATTCGATGTGATTGTCACCACCATAGAGGAGACTAAGGATCTCACAAATTTTTCAGTGGATGAGCTACATGCATGCTTTGATGACTCATGTTGGGAGATTGAGTGGGGAGAAAACTCATCTACCAGAACTTACTTTAAATTCGGTCTTTGGAAGGAAGAGAGCGAGGCGAGAGGAAACAAGGAAAGGCGAGAAGCCAAAACGGTGGAAGACGATCAGGCAAATGTCGAGAAGAAGCGACAATCCAAATCAGCATCAAGGCCAAGGCAGCAGCCAGCAGAGTGGTCAGCAGAATGCTCAAGGACAGAGGTATGATAAGTCCAATGTCCAATGTCACTATTGTAAAAATATGGTCATTATGCTAATGAATGTAGAAAGAAGCAGCATGATATGGGAAGTAGAACTAGTGCAAATTTCACTAGAGAAAATATCAGCCAAGATAATTTGTTTTTGGCTTGTAATATGGCTGAAGAAAAGAATGAGGATTTATGGTTTCTAGACTCCGGTTGCAGTAACCATATGACAGGGAACTTAGCAATGTTTTCTATGCTAGATGAAAGTGTGAAGTCACAAGTCACACTAGGGACTGATAGTAAAGTGTCTGTTATGGGAAAAGGGAATGTAAATGTTCTAACAAGAAAAGGTGCAAAGAAATCCATATCAGATGTCTATTATGTTCCAGGAATGAAGTGTAACCTCTTAAGTATTGGATAGCTTGTTCAAATGGGGTACAATGTATTTTTTGAGGATGATGTTTGTACCATCATGGACAAACCACCCAACAAACAATGTATTGCTGAAGTGAAGATGACAAGGAACAGGATGTTCCCTCTTAGAATTCACTCTGTCTCATTCCTCAGATACTTGTCTTATGATCTCTTTGTTTCATCTGCTCCTTGACTGATGCTACTCCTTAATTCTCCTTTTGTCGCCTCGTGTGTTTCACTCGTCTCATTCCACAAATACTTGTCTTATGCTCTCTTTGTTTCATCTGATCCTAGACTGATGCTACTCCTTAATTCTCCTTGTCGCCTGTGTGCTCTTTCCTACATCTCCCCTTTGCCTTCATACGCTCGTGTGTTTTTTCCCTTTGGTTATCTCCTTTGCCATCAATGACAATATTTCCAACACTGGGTTACAATAACCATATGACAGGAAATATATCAATGTTTCTATGTTAGATGAGAGTGTGCAGTCACAAGTCACACTAGGAACTGATAGCAAAGTTTCTGTTATGGGAAAAGGAGATGTAAATGTTTTAACAAGATTAGGTGCAAAGAAATCCATAGCAGATGTTTATTATGTTCCAGGAATGAATTGTAACCTCTTAAGTATTGGACAGCTTGTCCATAAGGGGTATAATGTTTTCTTTGATAATGATGTTTGTACCATCATGGATAAACCACCCAGCAAACAATGTATTGCTGAAGTAAAGATGACAAGGAACAGGATGTTCCCTCTCAGAATGAGAGCAGACTTAGAGAATGGTGAAGAGAAAGCAGCAGTTGCACAGGAGACTTTCCAAAGCGAACCAAAGGATGATAATTGGTTATGGCCTCAACTTTGGAGGTCTTAACTTGTTGAACAAAAAAGGAATGGTAAGAGGTTTGCCATTGATTGAGAAACTGGACAGCCTTTGTGAAGGTTTTATCTTGGGGAAACAACACAGAGAAAGTTTTCCTTCTGGGAAAAGCATAAGGGCAAAGGCACCCTTAGAGATTGTCCACTCAGATTTATGTGGATCGATGCAAACTCCATCACTTGCTAGCAGCCATTACATGTTAACATTTATTGATGATTTTACTAGAAAAACTTGGGTTCACTTTTTGAAAAACAAAAGTGAAGTGTTTGAAAGATTCTGCTATTTCAAAGCAATTGTGGAAAACCAAAGTGGGCTGCATATCAAAGTCCTAAGGACTGATAGAGGAGGTGAGTATATCTCTAAATATTTTCTACGTTTTTGTAGAGAAAATGGGATTCATAAGCAGTTTACAACTAGATATACTCTGCAGCAAAATGGAGTTGCCGAAAGGAAGAACAGAACAATAATGGACATGGTAAGGAGTATGTTAAAGACAAAGCATTTTCCTAATGATTATTGGGCTAAGGCTATACATTGTGCAGCGTACATCTTGAATACCTGCCCTACAAAAGCAGTTATAAACAAAGTGCCGGAAGAGGTATGGAGTGGCACAAAGCAAGGTGTCACACACATGAAAGTTTTTGGATGTGTGGCTTATGCACACATTCTGGATCAGCTAAGGAAGAAGTTGGACAACAAGGGGGAGAAATGTATTTTCATTGGATACAGTGAGGAATCCAAAGCCTATAGGTTGTACAACCCATCCACCAAGACGTTTATTGTGAGCAGAGATGTTCAGTTCATTGAGGAAGAAGCTTGGGATGGAAGCATAGAGAAAACAATGAATGTTAAACATTGTTTATCTCATGATGAAAATGATGATGGTTTGGCTGAAATACATCCCCAAATAGCAGCACCAACACAAGGGCAGCAAGAGACACCCTTGAGGATAAATGAAAGTGCTTCTCCAAGCACACCACAAGGAGGAATTTCGAGTGCTTCTTCAAGCACTCATACACCAAATGAAAAGATAAAGATGTCATTGGAGTACTCTGGGTGTACAAGACCAAGAGTAATGATGAAGGTAAAATAGAGAGACAAAAGGCAAGACTTTTTTTCAAAGGGTATAAGCAGAAGCATGGGATAGACTATGAGGAAACTTTCACACCGGTTGCTAGAATGGAAACCGTGAGAGCAGTGCTGTCCATAGCAGCACAAAACAAGTGGAAAGTTTACCAAATGGATGTGAAGTCATAATTCCTAAATGGAGTGTTAATGGAAGAGGTTTACATTGAACAAACTCTCGGCTATGAAAAGAAAGGCCAAGAGCACAAGGTGTGAAAATTGAAGTAAGCTCGTTATGGGCTGAAGCAAGCGCCAAGAGCATGGTACAGTAGGATAGATTCCTATCTACTGGAAAATGGATTTGAAAAGTGTGAGGGAGAACCCATCCTCTACATCAAAGAAAAAGATGGTAAAATGTTAATTGTTGTGTTATATGTTGATGATGTTATTTTCATAGGTAATGATGATTACCTTATTGAAAATTTTAAAACAGTCATGAAAGAAGAATTTGAAATGACTGACATGGGTTTGTTGAGATACTTCTTAGGAATAGAAGTAGAACAAGATGAAAATGGGATTTTTATCTCATAGACAAAATATTTTAATTAAGTGTTGGAAAGATTTAATATGCAGGAGAGTAAAGCAGCAATCACTCCCGCAGTGATGGGATTAAAACTCAGCAGAGAGGATAGCAGCAAGGATTTTGATCCTAGTTTGTACAAGAGCATAGTTGGAAGCCTCACGTATTTGACTGCAACTAGGCCCAATATAACGCATGCTGTTAGTTTGATTTCTAGATTCATGGAGAGGCCAAAGGATGCACATTGGCAGGCAGTGAAGAAAATTTTGAGGTCTGTTAAAGGAACCAAAAGGTATTGCATTTTATATACTGCTTCAGAATGTTCAGATTTAATTGGATACATTGATAGTGATTGGGCTGGAAGTGTAGATGATAGGAAAATTACTTCCAGTTATGTTTGTCACATGGGTTTAGGAGCCATTTCATGGGCTTATAAAAAACAACCTATTGTAGCGTTGTCTATAGCAGAGGCAGAATATGTGGTAGCTACAGCAGCATCGTGTCGAGCAATTTGGATGAGGAGGATGCGAAGAAGTTTGTGCAAGAGCAGGAAAAAGGAACAGTGATTTTTTGTGACAATAGCTCAACTATTGCATTATCTAAGAATTCTGTGTTTCACAAGAGAACGAAAAACATTGACACAAAATTTCATTACATCAGGGAATTGGTAAACAATGGAGAAATTGTTTTGGAACACTACAGAACTCAGGAGTAGTTTGTAGACATTCTGACCAAGCCATTGGGGCAGAAGAGTTTTGAATTTTTGAGAAAATGCCTGGGTATGACTGATAACCCAACAGTTGAAAGTAAGGGGGAGTGTTGAAATGTTACTTTCAACTATCCCTATGCAGAGCCACTTTCCATTTTTAATTTCCAGTTTTTTATCCTCCAGCCGCTTGCTGAAATTGTTTTCAAACCGCCTTCTAATTTTGAAGAACAGTCAGATCGTTTTTTTTGTGCAGGACTCTGTATTTCAAAATAGAGTGTTAAATAGAAACATAGCATTTTTTATGCGCGCGCATTTTTTTTATAAACCCCGTGGTCCCCACAGGTACAGTGTCTTGTTGATGTTGGACGATGCGATGCGTTCAATGCAATCGCATGTTATATTATATAACATAACAATCGCCCTCCACCGTAAGCCAAGGTTCGCGGGTCCACAAGACCACGCGTCATTGTAATATTCAATCGGCCGCAATTTATTTATGATCGCGTCCGATTCTTCAATCGGCATCGGGTGCGCATTGTGTTATGGCCTGATTGCAAATGTGTTAAAGTTGCAAACCCGACCATTTTATATGGCGGATTTTATTTCCATCGTAGGTCTGTGTCAATCCGAATTGAAAAGTTTCGTTTGAACCTTTTGCAAAGCTAAGTCACAGACCCGATGGGTTTATTAAAGTGGATTTAAAAGGTTTTTCGCGTTACAAATGGCGCTTGCGTCAACAGGCCAAAACTGGACCAGAAACAAGTTTATGTGTTGGATTTTATATTTCATCACACGCACAGAAGGTCGTGTGATGTCAGCAATTTTGTTACGTGAAATTGCCCGATCCATTTTGGTTTAATTACAGGTTGAAGTCTGGCGGGCAGAGTTTATTAAAGTTTTGTTTTATATCATACTTTTTGTTTTATGTTTTTAATTATGCGACGGGTTGTAAGTTTTATATATGTTTTAAACATATTAAAACATTGCACTATAATGAGGTGGACCCGAAAGGGAAATACATTTAGATTTTAAATTTAGTTTTGTTTTATATAGTTTTTAATATATGCGCGACATATATAAAGTGTAAAGCCTGAGTGGCTATTGTAATAGATAGTGAATGAAAAGCACATCAGAGTGCGAAAATTAAATACACAACAATGTTATTTTGTAAGAGACAGAGTGTTGAAAAATACACAGACAATGTGTGTTTTTGGTGAGATAGAGAAGTCTACTTTGGCACTGCGTTTTGCAGAAGTCCAGTATTCTTGTAATAGTTTTTTTTAAAAGAAATAGAAGTTTTTATAGTGTTGAAACTCTGTCCCTATGAGTGAAATTTTTATATTTCTCTATGTTAAAGAGGAGAGTATTATTCTCTCTATGATTTTTCCTGGAATTTTCATAAATTTCAACAATTTTCCCTTCCAGATAGTAGTCTGTGATAACTGTCCCTACTACTACATGTTTAAGAACTCAATTATGAAATATTTTCTTACCGTGTAAGTATTGAAAAAGATAATGCAAAGAAAAAAATTGAATGAATCTTTCCAATTAGTAATATATTATAATTTAATTTACCAATACATTATAGCACCTGCCACAACATTAAATGCTTGTTATCAGGGTGTATAGGGCACCCTTAAGTGGATTGCGGATTTTTTAAATATTCCATAATCAAATAAACATGATGAGATTCGAGAATATTCCCCAATCCACTTAACCTCAGTGGCTTGTATAAGACTAGCTCTGTTCAATATCTAGACTCAGGAAGCACCCTTGCAAACAGATAGAATTCAATGGTCATATAATATTTTACTTCCCAGCATATGCATAAATTCAAATATATATATATATATATATAAGGTAATAGGTTCATAGGGAGAAAATTCTGATGATGTAAAGTAAAAAATTATAGAGACGAGAGCTTGAAGGACCAATAATGCGTATGCTTAGCACAAGAAATATTTGGCCAACGTTTTTCCAGGCGAGATGATCCAAAATGGAGCAAAATCAAATTGACATATGCAGGCGAGAAATACGTTGAAATTCCTGTTCACTTCGACTTGGGAGACACTTTCGTCACGAATGAAGACCATGTGACTGTTATTGTATTACTTATTGTTTTAAAGGAAGAAATGAGTTAAGGCTCCACTAAAGGCAAGCCTCATACTCTATTTTATTCTATGCTTCCTTCCTCAAGGTGAATGCAATTTCTAAGCTTGGTTTTGGTGTTGTAAACAAAGCGTTTATTGAAAGCCCTTAGTTAAGTATTTTCTTCTTCTATTAGCCTGAGTTTCTTTACCTTCGTTTTTTTTTAGGCCTTTTTGTTACTAATCGGTCTTCTACTTTGTTTGTTGGTTGAAAATATATTGGATTTTGTATTAAGATGATTTTTCAGCATTTTTCAATAGTTAGTACTCATTATTATTTATATGTATTGTACTAGATTTTGAAAACATTTTAATATTGGGTATATAGAAGCGTGGTCAAAAAATCTACTTCCTCTCTGTATATTTGTTTGATTACAAAATTTATAATAAAATTAAGTTGAGTATACTTACTAAAGCATCAACCATTTCAGTTTTTTTGTTGAGCCAAGAGGCTTATTCTATAGCCCAGTATGAGGGGATGTGTAAGTTTGTATCCACATTTACATCCACTTCCTCCTCGTATCTTTGTTTGATTCCAAAATTTACAATCAAATTAAGTCAAGCATGCTTACTAAAGCATCAATCATTTCATCTTTATTTTTGAGCCGAGAGGATCATTCTATAGCCCAGTATGATGCAATGAGTAAGTTTGTCAATGCGTCTATTCCCCTTTAAAATAAAAATAAAGTTAAAAATTATGTTCTAAATAGAAAAATAATGTGAGTGTTGGAAATTATTTCCAACTACCGCAGAGCAGAAGAAGAACGAAATTTCAATACTGATGTGAAGTTCTTGAAGGACAGCAACAGTAAATCTTCAGTTCAGATTTGCACTGCACGCAACCACGCATCCTTATCTACAACACCTACCAACCATAAAATCCCCACCAACCACATTTGATTGAAATTAAACTCGCAACCAGCTTTATTCCGGAGACATCCAACATGAGCAGCGAAGAGCAAAGTTGACTCACTGGAGGAGGTGATGTCATCACTCCTCCAGACCAATCAAATGAATTCCATGGGGCAAAGAAACAGGTTTTAGAAAAATTTTTGAACTCCACGGAATGCATAAAGTTTTTTTTTTAAGTTTTTATTTGCCACAACATTTATTTTATTTTTGTTTTAAACTTATGTTATAAATATTTTATAATATATATATTGTAAATATATTATATTTACAATATATATAAATATTGTAATGAAACGTGAAAGGTAATATATATGCTGTGTGCATTCAAGTGTATGTAATGTATGCCGAGAGCAAATAGGCAGAGAGTGTGACTATGTTATATGCCGAGAGCAGTGAGATTGCAAAATTGTGTGTGTAGCAGTGAAGGCAAGAAATAGACAGAGAGAGAGCACTGTGCTTTGTAGCAGTTAGAAGAAGTATTTCTTTTGTGAATCCAGAACACCATAGTTCTGAAGAAAAGGAATTTCATTTTTGTAACTGTTTGAGTTTTTAATGAAATTGAATTTATACTTTATCTCTCTGTGTGCACAATTTTATTTTTAAATTTCTATGTTAGAAGAGGAACTGTTATTTCCTCTATGTTGTTCCAGAATAACCAGAAATTCCAACATGGTATCGAAGCTAGTCCAGGCTCTTTGCATTTTCCAAAGAAGCTGAAGGAAGAAGAATTTTGTTGAAGTGTTCTCCAACAATGTGAAGGCTCAACAAAACAAGGTATTTATCAAAATATAGTTTTGTATTTGTTTGTTTTAAAGAATACAGTTTAGAGAACTGTAGAAGTAAGTCTCTTCAAGACAAAGTGTATCTCTCTGTAATGAGAGATTTTATTTAAAAACACAGTCAAGTTTTTTTTAAAGTATAGTTCAGTAAGCTAGCGTTGGTAGGAGCCAGCATAAGCAAGAGTATGGGAAATACTCAACTCTCATAGTTCAATGGGAAGAACTATGACTATTGGGAAATCACAATGAGAGCCTTGTTTGCATCTCAAGATTTATGGGAGCTATTTGAAGATGGTCTAGAATAACCAACATATGAACAAGCATATAATGCCTTAACACAGGCAGAGAAAGATTTGCTGAAGAGTAATAGAAAGAATGACTCAAAAACCCTCTTCTATCTCTATCAGGAAGCACATGAAAGCATATTTCCAAGAATTGCAGTAGAAAAGAGGTCCAAGGATGCATGGGATACCCTCTAGATAGCTTATCAAGGTATGGAGAAGGTAAAGACAAAAAAGCTTCAATTAATGAGAAGATATTTTGAAGCTATTTGCATGAAAGAGTCTGATACAATAGAATCATTCTTCACATTGTTGATTGGGTTGGTTACCCAAATGAGATCTCATGGAGAGACCATAGAAGAAAGAATAATAGTGGAGAAAGTATTGAGGAGCTTACCCTTAAGATTTGATGTTATAGTCACAACCATTGAAGAGACAAAGGATCTCTCAAAGTTTATAGTTGATGAGCTTCATGCATCATTAATGAAACATGAACAAAGATTGGGTATAACAACAAACTCATATTGTTAGAGAATTATATATTACAGAGAAATACAACACATAAAATATGTAGAAAACACAAGTACACAAAACAAATAAAACTAGAGA
Organism: Pinus albicaulis; assembly: GCA_034641835.2. Classification (NCBI taxonomy): domain Eukaryota; kingdom Viridiplantae; phylum Streptophyta; class Pinopsida; order Pinales; family Pinaceae; genus Pinus; species Pinus albicaulis. Next base: position 361,969,158 of record CM076572.1, on the reverse strand, counting down.
GACACAGATATACGTGGTTCACACAGTTTGGGCTATGTCCACCCCGAACAGCCAGTCCTTCCTTTCTATTATCCAGCAAAAATGAAGAGACACAACCTACAGCAGATCCGGTGTAGTATCCTCTATTCTCTCTCACAGTCTCCCTATCTGTTTCTCACTCTGATAATACACATACAATATACAGCTGCAATACAATACCCTCATACAAGCGAGGGGTTGCCTTCTAGGGAAAAAAACCCTAAACTAAACATAACTTCTATCATCAGATCATCCGCCTAATGAACAGTCGAGATTGACTAGAAATTACTATACTTTTACAAGGCAGTTTTACATCTGTTTTTAATTTCAGGGGCACTTCCCCCGAAACCCCCCGCTAGGGGGGGGGCTCCATAAAGTCAGCGGGGGGGGGGGCGCTCCATAAAGTCACAGTCACCCCCCCTGGACCCCCCAGGAAGTGTTTAATTATGGGTGGCGTTTCCGCCCCATTAAGGTACATGGGTCCAACACCGTGATACAAAATAAACAAGATAATCAAGCTCCACACCCAACACATCTTTGGAGCATGCCTTCAATACCCAAATGTCCTTTGGAAGAGGAAGAGGTCAAGGCAGAGCAAACTTCAGAGGAAAAGGAAGAGGAAGAAGCCAAAATAGAGGAAGAAAAAACTCTGCAAATACAAGTTGAAGGGGCAGCAATCAAATTTAGAATCAAAGCCAAGGCATCACCCAACAAAGTGGACAAAATCAAGCACATGGACAAAGGTATGATAAATCCCAAGTTCAATGTCATTACTATAAGAAGTATGGCCATTATGCCAATGAATGTAGGAAAAAACAGAGTGACATGGGTAGTAGACCTAGTGCTAATTTTACAAAAGAAAATCTCAGTCAAGAGAATTTGTTTTTAACATGTAATATGACTGAAGAGAAAAGTGAAGATATATGGGTTTCTAGATTCAGGATGTAGCAACCATATGACTGGAAAAATTTCTATGTTTTCCATGATTGATGAAAATGTAAAGTCTCAAGTAACATTGGGGACAGATAGTAATGTCTTTGTCATGGGGCAGAGTAAGTGTTTTGACAAAGAAAGGAGAAATAAAAATCATATCAGATGTTTACTATGTACCTAGTATGAAGTGTAACCTTTTGAGCATTGGACAGCTCATTCATAAAGGCTACAATGTTTTCTTTGAAGATGATGTATGCACCATCATGGATAAACAACAAAGCAAGCAATGCATTGCACAAGTGAAGATGACAAGAAACATAATGTTTCCTCCTAAGATGAGAGAAGATTTGAAGAAAGGAGCTGCAATGGAAGTAGTGACACAAGAGACATTCCAAAGAGAAGCAAAGAATGAAAACTGGTTATGGCATTTGAGATTTGGACATCTCAACTTTGGAGGTCTGAATTTGTTGCATAGAAAGTGTATGGTAAAGGGATTACCATTGATTGAAAAGCCAGACAACCTTTGTGAAGGCTGCATCTTGGGAAAACAACACAGAGAAATATTTCCATTAGGAAAGAGTATAAGGGAAAAGGCACCCTTAGAAATTTTCCATTTAGATTTGTGTGGACCAATGCAAACACCATGATTAGCAGGCAGCCACTATATGCTGACCTTTATTGATGATTACATAAGAAATACTTGGTTTTATTTCTTGAAGTTGAAGAGTGAAGTGTTTGAGAAATTCTGCCACTTTAAATCTCTTATTGAAAATCAAATTGGGCAACATATTAAGGTCTTAAGGATAGACAGAGGAGGAGAATATATCTTCAAAGAATTTTTGCGTTTTTCCAGAGAAAATGGGATACACAAGCAATTTACAGCAAGGTATACACCACAACAAAATGGTGTTGCTGATAGGAAAAATAGAACCATCATGGATATGGTAAGAAGCATGTTGAAGGAAAAACATTTGCCAAATCAATATTAGGCTGAAGCTATACATTGTACAACATATGTCTTAAATAGATGCCCAAAAAAGAGTGTTATGAACAGAGTCCTGGAAGAAGCATGGAGTGGCATAAAATAGTTTGTCACCCACATGAGAGTTTTTGGTTGTGTGAGTTATGCACACATTCCAGATCAACTAAGGATGAAGTTGGAAATTAAGGGGGAGAAGTGCATATTTTTAGGATACAGAGAAGAATCCAAAGCATACAGATTGTATAACCCATTTACCAAGAAATTTATGATAAGCGCAGATTTACAATTTATTGAAGAAGAAGCTTGGGATGGAAGCATTGAGAAAATAATGAATGTAAAAAGCTGATTGTCTCATGATGATGATGACGAAAAAAATGGCAGATAGACATCTCTCATTAGTAGCACCACCTCCACCAACACAAGGACAACAAGGTACACCACAAGCTGGTATGAGAACACCCTTGAGAAGTGATGATAGTGCTTCTCCAAGCACATCACAAGGAGCAGATTTGAGTGTTTCTACAAGCACAAATTCAGCAAATGAAAGACAAATCAGATTCAGAAGTTTGAATGAAATTTATGAGCAAGATGAAGGTATGAGCTCTTTATTTGCATTATATTGTTATGTAGAAGATCCTATTCATTTTGAAGAAACTGTAAAAGATAAGAAATTGATAGATGTTATGGATGAAGAGATTAATGCAATAGAGAAGAACAAGACATGGGAATTAGTTGATCTCCCAAAAGGCAAAGAAGTTATTTGAGTGAAATGGGTTTATAAAACCAAAAGAAATGCTGAAGGTAAGATTTAAAGGCACAAGGCTAGACTTGTTGTCAAAGGCTACAAGTAGCAACAAGGAAGAGATTATGAGGAAACTTTTGCATTGGTTACAAGAATAGAAATAGTAAGAGCAGTGTTGTCCATAACAACACAACACAAGTGGAAAGTTTACCAAATGGATGTGAAATCAACATTCTTGAATGGAGTATTGATGGAAGAGGTATATGTTGAAAAACCTCTGAGATATGAGAAAAAAGGCCAAGAGCATAAAGTATGCAAACTGAAGAAAGCTCTGTATGGGCTGAAATAAGCACCAAGAGCATGGTATAGTAGGATAGATGTCTATCTACTCGAAAATGGATTTGAGAAATGTGAAGAAGAACCCACGTTATACATCAAAGAAAAATATGGTAAGATGCTCATTTTTTTTTATATGTCGATGATGTTATATTCACAGGTAATGAGACTTACCTCATTGGGAATTTTAAAACAATCATGAATGATGAATTTGAAAAGACTGATATGGGATTGCTGAGATACTTCTTAGGAATAGCAGTAGAGAAAAATGAAAATAAGATTTTTATTTCTCAAGAAAAGTATGTTAAAGAAGTTTCAAAAAGATTTAACATGCATGATTACAAGGCAACAATTACTCCTACGATGATGGGATTGAAAATGAGAAAAGAAGACAACAACAAGGATTTTGATCCAAGTTTATATAAGAGCATAGTTGGCAGCCTTATGTATTTGACTGCAACTAGGGCGGATATTATGCATGCTGTAAGTTTAATTTCCAGATTTATGGAAAGGCCAAAGGAGACACATTGGCAAGCAGCAAAAATAATTCTGAGGTATGTGAAGGGAACAAAGAGGTATGGAATTTTAGACACCACTTCAGAAAATTTTGAATTGATTGGATATACTGACAGTGATTGGGATGGAAGTATAGATGACAGGAAAATCACCTCTAGATATGTTTTTCATATGGGATTAGGAGCCATTTCATGGGCTTCTAAGAAAAAACCAATTGTGACTTTATCAACAGCAGAGACAGAGTATGTGGCAGCTACAACAGCAGGATGTCAAGCAGTATGGATGAGAAGAAAGTTGAGAAGTTTGTGTCATGAACACGTAAAATTCACAACAATTTATTGTGATAATAGATCAACAATAGCACTATCAAAGAATTCAGTGTTTCATAAGAGAACGAAGCACATTGATGCCAAGTATCACTACATCAGAGAGTTAGAGAACAATGGAGAAATTATTTTGCAACATTGTAGAACAAAAGCGCATTTTGCAGATATATTAACAAAACCATTGGGGCGAAAGAGTTTTAACTATCTCAAGAAATTCTTGGGTATGCAAGAGAACATCAGTTGTAATTAAGGGGAAGTGTTGGAAATTAATTCCAACTGCCGCAGAGCAGAAGAAGGACGAAATTTAAATTCTGATGTGAAGTTCTTGAAGGACGACAGCAGTAAATCTTCAGTTCAGATTTTCACTCCACGCAACCACGCATCCTTATCTGCAGCACCTACCAGCCATAAAATTTCCACCAACCACATTTGATTGAAATTAAACTCGCATCCAACTTCATTCCAATGGCATCCAACATGAGCAGCAAAGAGCAAAGTTGATCAACTGGAGAAGGTCATGTTATCACTCCAGACCAATCAAATGAATTCCATGGGGCAAAGAAACAGTATTTAGCAAAATGTTTGAACTTCACGGAATGCATAAAGTTTTTTTTAAGTTTTTATTTGTTGCGACATATTTTTTATTTTTGTTTTAAACTTAGGTTATAAATATTTTATAATATATATTGTAAATATATTATATTTAGAATATATATAAATATTGTATATAAATATTAAAAAAAACATACATAACCCCAAAAAAAAAAAAAAAAAAAAAAAAATCAAAAAAATCATGTAACTCCTATAAAATTGTAGTAATAGGTGTATTACTAGAATCATGTGAATTTTAATTTTAATTTATTTTTAAACATGTAACAAATTTTAAATTAAAATATTATTTTAATAAGTAAAATAATTTTTAAAATTTATTAATAATAAATATAATAATATAAAATTATATAAATATTATTTAAAATGGTTATTATATATATGAGAGTCATTTTTCTATTTATTAAGGAAAATATATTATTATATAAAAAATAAATTCAAATGTTAAACACTCTAACACTTCATACATACTCTTCATAATTTTATATTAAAAAACTATTATTTTTAAATGTCAATTAAAAGATTTATAATAAAACTTTAATAACTAATTTTATAAAAAAAATTATATTTTAACATGATCTTAATGATTTAATATCATTTTAAAGATTTGTGGAAAAATTTAAACACCATCTTGCATATTGTTCTCTTTCACTATCTTTGTTTCCTTTTATGCCCAAGTTTAATTATTTCGTCAATTTTCTTTGCTTCTTATTACGAGTCTAGGATGAAGTAAGTATAATTTTATAATATGAAGACAGACTAGTCCTAAAATATTAGAAGGTTCGATGTTTGTATCGGGCTCTCGTGGAAGAGGTGGTTAAGCATTGGAGGATGATTGAACCTTGTAAAATTTGTATTAGAGGGGATTTCAGTCTTCTGGTTTTCCTTTTTTAAATTTGCAAAATCTAATGTCAAGCATATTGGGTCCATCTTGAGTAATTTTTTGTGGTCTGGTTTGAGCCAAAACATAATCTGGATAAATGGGATGTTATATCGAGGCCAAAATTTGAAAGTGGTGGGGTTTAAATTTATTTATTTTACTTCAATATGTTTTGATTATGAAAAAAAATTGTCGTATCATTTATGTGGAGGATATTTGGAGGCGTATCATTAGATCTAAATATATTAAAAATAATCCTTTGCGTGAACGACTTTCGTATTTATGAAAGCCTGTTCGCCCTACCAATTCTATCATTTGAAGGGGTATGCTTCACATTATTTCATCTATTGTAAAATATTTTTCCGGAGAAGTTGGAAATGGCAGGATGGTTAAGATAGGGTATGAGCCCATCATAAGAGTTCTGAAGGTCACTTATTTATCTCTGGTTTTTATTTCAAGTTTAAATTCTCATGGTTTTATATATTTGGATCAAGCTTATCATTTGGGTCTTTTGTTTCTAATGGCTTTTTTTCTGGCTATTTTCTCTTCAGATTCATATTAGGGTGCAATTGCAGCTGAATGAGAATATTTTATCTTACTTTTCACCAGGAAGGGTATTATTTTAGGAGTTGGAATGGATTCCTTGGTTTGGTCGATGGATCTTCTAACATGTCAAATTTCTACAAAAGTTTCTTAAAATGCTCTTTGTAGTAATTCTCTTTCAAATTTCAATGTATGGTGGTATAAGAATATTTGGGCTTGGCCTATTCCTCCAAAATTCAAAGTTTTTATATGGTTGACATTGAAGAAAAAGTTGATTACAGTTGACAATCTCCAAAATAGAGGATTTCAGGGGCCAAATAGATGTGTCTTGTGTGTTGTGGATGAAAAACCTATTCCACTTCTCTTCTTTGAAAGCTCATTTTCTAATCAAGTATCGAGAGTCTCACTTCTTTCCTTAAAACTTCTTGGTTCTTTTTGGATAGCAATCTGAAAGATTGTTTATATTGGTGGACTTCTCATATGGGATTCAACCATCAATTGTTGATTCTTATTGCATGGGGGATATGGAAATATCACAATTGTTTCATTTTCAAAGATAGAGTGTCAAATCTAAATTATATCATACCCCAAATCCTTGGTTTATTTCAGGCATATAGAAAGCCCCTAAGGGTTCGTCAACTCACGGGATTACTTGGGCCTCTTGTTTCGGTGGTTAAAAATCACGACTTTTTTTATGGGGCATCTACAAACGGTATTGGGGGAGGGTATATATTTCTCTTTTAATGGTAAGAAGTTCATAAAGGCTTGGATAAACACAAGGAAATCATCAAACATGGTTGTGGAATTGATTGCAACATGGGTGTTGTTGTTTATTTTCTCTTCATATGGTATTAAGGTCATTCAAGTTTTATGTGATTCTATGTGTGTGATCAACTTTCTCTCTCGACACTCTTCTCTACAAGAACTTTCGATTCACAGCTAGAAGTAGAGGATCCTACTACTAAAATATACCTTTCATCCTTTGCATTTACATCACATTTATCGTGAGTGGAATACACAAGCAGATTATCCCTCAAAGAGGGCCTTGAAAGTGGAAGAAGGACACATTTTCTTGTAGAATTTTCAGAGCTTATCAAGGATTAGATCTAGCATAATTGGTATTTTGACATGTCATCAATGGGAGGTCTTCCTTCAGGAGTAGGAAGTTTTTTTTTATTGGTCTCTGTCACGTTTTTTGCTTTTCCAAGTTGATCTCAAGCTTGTCTATTTGTATCAAATGGGTGATACTTTCCCCTGGCATGATGTTTCTAAATTTTGTATAGTCCATGCTCTTTTGGGTGATCATATTTATTTCTGTAAGCCAATACTTATAAATTCAACTTTCTCTTATGGGCATATTTCTTAGCATACATAAATGTCCCTCCTATATAGTATCAATTCTGTAAAGCTTTTTAAGACAACAATACAACATTATGAATAAGCTATGATGATATATGTTGATAATATATATATTTGAATTATAAATATTTCATTTAATAAAATAAGTTATTTTCATTCTCGAGAAAAAATGAAATATTATATCTATATATATATATATATATATTAAAGGAAAAAAGTTATAGTTTAATATTTTTTATTTTTTAAAATGATATAATATTACTTAAATTATAATAAGAAATGTATAAAATATTTATTTAGGGAAAACATATATTTTTATGGTTTTTAGAATGCATGTGATTCTATTCAAGTTCAAATGGATTATGATTTGAAGTAAATTATAGGTATATTTAAATTTATTAGTTTGTGGAGATGATTTAAATTTTTTAGATGCATTAGCAATATAAAAAGACATTGTTTCATTAGAAAGACATAAGCATTGATGAACATCGTGCTACAACAAAACTATTAAGGAAAAACACATTCTTTTTAGAAGGGACATAATCATTGACAAAAATCATGCTACAACAAAACCATTGAGGAATGTAGGAACTTGACACATAGTTAACCAACTTGAATGTCACAATGTGGCATAAACTTTGATGAATATCAAAATCTAAGAAAATTTATTTTGAATATCATGTAGTGACAAAATCCTTAATGATCATAACAATGCAACAAAACCGTTGAAAAATTTAAGATGATAGCCTTAAATCAACCAAAGTTAGTTATATATACATAATTATTAAAATTATATTATATTAAAAAAGTAATAAATAGCACACATAATAAATAAATACACTTTAAACTAATTGATACCAACAATTTCTCTTCAACTTAAACTTATTACATTTTAGTTATTTATTACATTTAATTATTAATATTATTGTTAAAATCACACAAACCAACCTTATTGTGATATGATGTCCTTGAATAGTTATATCAGTTTACTATGTTATAGTACAACACTTATTTATGGGTTATTAGATTTATATATATTTCAATGTTTATATATATATATATTTTTTTAAAATAGTGATATATTAAATGAGTAATACATTACAAATCTACACATTAAACGAATTGCACATCAACAGTTTCATTTTAACTTATTAGAGTATATTTAATTATTAATTTTTTTAAACCAAAATGGCAAACATCTACCACATTCAAATATGAGGAGGTTATGAAACTAAAAGTCTTATAATATAGTTGTATGTATTTTGACGTTTGATTTCATTGGAATATATTGAATTACTACGTTCCTTAAGGGTTACATCAACTTGTTAATTTGTAATACAATATTAACCCTCAGTTATGATGCATTGATAGTATAATATGTTAATATAATATTAATTTTGGATTATGTTGTATTGATACTATAATATGTTTATATCTATGGTGATGTTCATTTTGGTTGATTTATATAAATTTGGTAATTTTCTCTATGGATTGGGCTTATTCTAACAATTATTGATGAATTTTTTAACTTTGCATCCATGAACAAGGATTTCATTGCATTGTAATATTTATGAAAGATCTAGCCTACATGGTCTAGAGAAGTCAGTGATGGAGTGCATTGTTAAGGCGTTCCATCTGCGAGGTCACCGGTGCGAAACCGGTGGGTTTAGAATTAGTCTAAACTACCAAAAAAAAATATTTATGAAGGATCTTTCCGTGATTATTGCTGGAAACTAGGAAAATATTGAGTGAGGTGAATCAATATTTTATAACTTTTAACAATCTTTAGCCAATTTCTTTAATAATGACCAGATTTATTTGAATATTCAACAACTTTTGCCAATTTCTTTAATTATGAGCTGAGTTATTTGAATATTCAACAACTTTAGACAATTTCTTTAATAATGAGCAGAATTATTTGAATATTCAACAATAACCACTAAATAAATACACAACAATATTAGCATGACATACATAAACAACACATAGAAGTACAACATATACATGAAACCAATAAAAAAAATAAAACCACAAATCTTTTTGTTTTGATGTAAATACAAACACTAACTTATCTTACATCATATTATGTGTAAACTAACCTACATGAAGCTCCAACCTATTTTTATTAGAAAAAACCATTTGCACCAACCACCAACCACCAACTACCACTATTCACGAGAACCAACTTCCTCCAACTACCACTATTCACAAGCACCAACTTGCTGATCTTTTTAAGGAAACTACCTAAAAGAGAGACTTTAGAAACCAATCTTCTGATAAATGAGATAAATATTTATTATAACAAGTTCCGATGATCTTGTTTAACCAACATTTTCTCTGATTCTGATCCTCTGCACTTTTCTCCACAACATCTTCAACTTTCACGCAATCTCCTCCCACATCCTCAGTTTTAGACCTTTTGTTCTTTGTATACTTCAAATTTTCAACCATCGATAACTTTTTCACCATATTATTGTGTCAACTATATATCTCTCACATGGTTTATTTTATCAAAGAAGAGAAAAAATTCCTCATTTCAATTCCAAGAACTAGTTTATATCATTCTCCTCTTAACTTCGTGTTTCTTTGCATTCACATTATTCAGGAATTAAAGCGCTTCAATTTCATGCTATTCCATATTTTCTAGTCTGTTTATTTTGGATTCATTCTGTTTTTGAATTGTCTAGTCTAGAAAACGCCATATCTTCTTCATTTTCTTCTCACTATGTGAACAATTCATTTTGGAAATTTTACTGTGTTGCACCCTTACTCCAGTCTCCGAGTACTTCGACGACTAGCTGCGTGCACTATATGTGCGACGGTTTATAACCATATCTTAAGTCTAAAGAGACACTAAGTTCAAGTTATTTACCATTGCTGGAGATTTCTCTATCCAATTCCTTTTGTTAGCCGCACCAAAGTGCCATCATCTATCACTTAGTAACCACAAAATCTTATATGACATGACATAAAAAATTTGGTCAATTGACAGAGTAGTTCATGTCTCCTAGAGTCCACCAACTGTTCGATACTCCTTTGTAACCGGGCTAGAACTTCTGCTACAGAATGTGAATTCGCCAGTTCGTTGACGGTGAAGTTCCAGTCTCCCTGAGTTCATCAATCGCGGTAATGGGCCATTATTATTCCTCCCACAGTGGGATGTTAATGTTCACGTCATCTATTGGAGACATTTACGACTCGTCAAGTCTGCCTACCGTGTCTTTCTCCAATACCATTTCCTTTGCGAACCATTTTACTCTTGCGCTGCAATAATATGTCAAGCAACATCATTAACATGCGATGTGTCACTATGGTGACATGTACTTGCAATCGGCCATCCCATGTAATCACACTACCATGTCTCACCCTGTGAGTGGTGCCATATGTCACTCAATAAAGGGCCACTTGGGTACCAAAAATTCCAAATCAACATGCCACATGTCTTTCCATCATGCCATGCCATCACCATGATGATGTCAGTCCCAACTAGATGCCATATCATTTGTGAGCTCATCACTTCCCTTTAATCACATTTGGCCATTTGTCACATGCCACGTTATTTCCTGTACGGAGGAAATGCGTGGGGTCTTATGGTTTTTCGCTGAAATCCTTTGTTAAATTTAACATGGCTTGGGAATTTAATTTATTTTATATTCCCTACTTTATGTGTTTGGTAGATTCTCCATTTAGCGCAGTCTATTGACGATGGTGTGCCCCGAGTCTATGCCTCTACTTGGACCATCATAAGTTGATAAGAAAGTTCCTGTTTCATATATTTTGTGAAGCACGAGACCGCGGATCTTCGTGCCAAAGTTTCTCGACCAAATTCCTCTGTACTGCACTGTCAAATTTTCCATTATATAATGTGAAAACCACCCATATTGCGCTTTCTATCAGTGTGTGCCAAAGCGTCTCGACCAAATTCCTCTGTGGTGCACTGCCAAATTTTCCACCATATAATGGAATATCGCCCCTCTTGCACCTTCTATCAGAAAGAAAGAAAGAATTTTTAATGTCCACGAGGCTAAAAATAGCCTATGGAACAAATTCCTCTATAATGCACTGTCAAATTTCCCATTTTCCATTATATAATGGGAAACTGCTCATCTTGCACCATCTATCAGTGTGTAAATATTGTCCTGCACCTTCTGTTAGCCGGTGTGGAACCATGAGCCTCATAGCCATGCCAAAATTCAAATTATCATAGCTTTCGATCCTTTGGGAATTTTATAGAGTGCCCTACATGGTTGGAAAGGTATTTATGGGGACTATTCAACTATACAATTTGTAGGAGCACTTGATTTGATCTTCTCTAGACAAAATTATTTAAATATAAATTATAATTATCAATAAACTAAATTGGCAAATCAATAAAACTGCACTACTACATGAAGGGCACTTTTAAGACATTTATTTTTGAGTTAATAGAAGTTTTTTGTCTTCAAAAGTCACTTTTTATTTTAGTTATTTTAAATTAAAAATTAATATCAATTGAATTGTCATAAATATAAAATTTAAGACAAAAAGAGTTTGACACAAAAAATGTTTCAAGACAAAACTTTATATTTAAGACAAAAATAGTTTGACATAAAAATATTTTAAGACAGATATTTATATTTAAGAAAAAAAGCAGATTAAGACAATTATTTTAAGACATAATTTTATATTTAAGAAAAAACAGTTTGAGACAAAATATTTTAAGACAAAAACAATTTAAGACAACTTTATGTTTAGGAAAAAAATGGTTTGAGACAAAAATACTTTAAGAAAAAAACAATTTAAGACAAAATTTTTTTAAGACAAAAACAACTTTAGACAAAAATATTTTAAGATGAAACTTTATATTAAGACAATGGCCACTTAAGACAATGGTAATTAAGACAAAATTCATTTAAGACAATTAACAATTAAGACAAAACCATATCAATTGAAGATAATATTATCTAACATGACTTGCAAAATTGACTTTGATAGTGCACCCTAAGTCTGCCAACATGCAGGTTACTACTTTCTCGCACTTATATCGAGGTTGATATTTCAGTTATCATTTACGTTATCTTATATAAAGACACCAATTTGTTGGGCTCTTCGTTTTCTGAGGTAGCTAACTCGGAAGAATGCAAAAAATTTTCGTGGAAAGATTTCTCAGACATCAATCCCTCTTATGTCCCTTCGATCTTTATTTATAAAATTAGAGACAACTTGTATGTCGTTGCATTCGACACTACTACACAGAGGGGGCTTTTAAGAAAAAATAAATATTTTGTCTTAAAATTTTCGATACGAGACGCTAGTAAAAAAGGCAAAATTAAAGGATTAGGGGATTGTTTTTATGTTGTTGATGGGTTCTTAAGGAAGCAGAGTGATGGAGGTCGAAAAAAACTGATGGGATTTAGGGCAATGGAGGCTAACAACATAAATTATTGGTGAGAGGAGTGACGAAAGCACTTTCACTGAACATGTATAGGCAGTAACATAGTTGGAGTAATTTTCAGGGTCTCCATTGATAGTGTTTTAATTTGTGTTTTTTGACTGTTTAATTTATTTTGAATGCTACTTCTATTTGTTGGTTGCTGCTATCAGTACATTGTTATACTGAAACTTCTAATAGTCATTGACAACATGGATTAGATTCACTTAAAGGATGGTGGAGAAAAATTATAGAATATCCGCTGGTAGACAATACACCTACTTCAAAATCTCTACAATAACTTTTGCGAGAAGCAGATGCCGAGGATAAAAGATAGAATTGTCGAAGCATTAGTCACAAAATTCACAAGGACAACAATTTTGGTGGTAAGTGTGGAGGTAGATGGATTAAATGTAGCATTTAGAGGTGCAATTACTGGTGTTGTTTGGTGCAATGTGTCTAAGCATAATTATTTGAGTTAGATTCAGTTTTTTATCCTGATTCTGAATGATATCAGGGATTTGTACCGATTCTTTTGTTTCAAGGTACACTAAGAACAATTTATTTTCCACTATAGTTGTTAGTATATTTTGTTGTCTATCTGAGACGCACTAGCTGATTGTTTACATTGTCTTTCTTCTGAACATTTTCTCCTGTGGATCTTCCAGCTCCTTTCATGGTTTGGAAATGGTTAATCACGAAATTTTCGAGGATCTTAGCTGCTACCTCTTGTTCTTCTCTATGGTCTATCTGAGACACACTCACTGGTTGTTTTACATGGTATTTCTTATGAACCTTTGCTCCTATGGATCTTCCTGGTCCTCTCTGGGTTGAGATTGGTCGATAGAAGGATTTCTGATGATATTTACTGCTACGTAAGTGCATTAATTTTGATTGGTGGAGTTGGTAACATATTTCAATTTTGAATTCAATCACGAAGGAGTCTATTGGGGTCATTAATTGGTCTGGGGGGATGTATATTTTCCAAGTTGGTCATTGATTATATGAGGGACAATCCATTAATGGTTTGTGCTGTCATTGAAGATCTTTGTCAATTGTGTGCTTGAATAAATTTTATGAAGGAAATTGGTCAATGGTGATTGACCAGTCTCTTTTATTTGAAGAGGTTTCCTAGTGGATTGAGTTGGTGACAACCTACATCGAGTGGTGTCAATAATTGATAAGTGACATTAATTTACTTTGTTTACATATTTTATCGCTCGGTTTTTTCAGACACTATTACATAAGGTATTTTTCAGTAATGCTCTATACTTTGATGCAAAAATAGGCGGGATTGCAGAGTGTCAGTGGTGTCTATTGTACAACTCGCCTTTAAATCTATCGATAGGATTTCACTTGACACTGAAGGAAACTAGGGCAGTGATGTGCCATTAATCGATATGGTTGTACATGCGACTATTGAGGCAAAGAGTCGTGGCTGCCCCAAGTCAGGAGTCTATCCCTTTAGGACATCTCCTGTACATGTAACTATACAAGTGGATTCAAATGTTTTGGTACCCCCACTGGTTATTGAACCCAATTTCATAATCCATAGAAAATATTTTTTCATCATTTGTGGAAAAAGAAGGAAGTTAATTAAGGTTGATCTAGATTATCAGAAACTCATTTTTTATTCTGATGTTTTTTGGGACCGGATGGTAGGATTACAACAACGAGATTTGGTGGGTAAGTGGTTTTATTTGTGAATGGATGGCTCTCAGATGGCTTCCTAGGTTAAAGAACATTGTTACCCTATTCTTAAGTGCTCTCCTCTTTTTAACATTTTATACAATCAATGGTTATGATTCCACTTTATTAATGATGGAAATGCTACGAAGATTTTGGGATCATATTGGGTTCATGGTTGTGGCTTCCTCTCTTTAAATCATTGACATGTGGGATTTTATCCATACCTGGAATTTCCACGAAAGAAATTGGTTTCAAGCTAAACTCCCTAGTTTACCGCTCGTATTTTGGTCATCTGTGTTAGGGTTATAAGTTTATGGTCAAATGTTTTTCCTTATCCTTTAATTTTCAGTTTTTAGTAGTTGAGCCTATGACTATTGTTGTTGTCATAGCCTCTAGATCGTTGTTTAACATCTTTGAGTTTTTTACATGAAGGGTTTAGTCAAATTCTAAAAGAGTGTCAAGTTCATGGGAGTCATGGTCACACATGTTTTTTTCATGTCAATTCAAAGGGATTTTAGTCATTAGTCTATCAAAATTGTCTAAATTGAGCTATTATGTAGTCATATTTCTTATGGTTACAAGGTATGGTCATTTGAAACATCCTACAATTTTATTCCTCATTCTTATTTACCCTATGTTTATCCATTTCACCTCCTATTTCCCCATTTCCCCATTTACCTTCCACTCATCCCCCTTCATATAAATGTACATCCTATACCCTTCCCATATACCATTAACCTATCATCATATTACATTCATTTTATTCCCCCCTTTCATTCTAAACAATTCCCAATATTAACATTACCATTTCCCATTCTCATATCATATAAACCTCATGCATAATACCCCATTCTCATATATAAAATTCCCATACGAAAGGGATATCGAACCCATTATACTTAATCATTACCTATGCTTTGATTCACATGCCAATTCAAGTGGAGTGCTCCAAAACATAAGGTCAAAGCATGACATTTCTACTTAGATTTTCTCGCTACAAAATGTTGCACATACTTTGTTTTTTACACCCTTTTGAAATGAAAATTCCGACCATATAAAGGCCAATTATGGAAAACTGAGAGAGGTTGTTCTTTAAGATGGGAAAAAGTACAAAAACCTCTTCCAGTGTTTGCACATGTGTAACATATCATGCGTTATGAATTCATCTTTAAAGCTCATTTTTCGCAGTTTTTAAATTTCCTGTTTTGAGCCATGGTTTTGTAGAGCATTTTGTGAGAAGATGGGGAAGGATTTGGAGAAATGGAGAGATGTATTTCTTCCCAACACTCTCATATAAAATAACATCCTTTAGTTTTGAAAATTATGTTGTGGTTTGTGATATATACCCAAAAAAAAGTGTGCCACGCAGGTACTGCACAACCCTTGCCTACTGAGTCTCACTCATGTTTTGGAGTTGCTAGTTGTCAGAGATTTGAGACTTCAACTTGCTTTACATCTGGATTCCATCTCAGTGCAACTTTCATCCAACATGTGTCTGCCATAAAGGAAATATGACTTTGTGCTACCCAGTCGTTGCGTAGAGATATTAGTTCACTGACAACTTTTCTACGATTTTCTATGGTTTCTATTTTCTTTACTTAGGATGGATGAGATTCAAAGATAAACATGGTTTCAAATATGGTATTTATTTAGGGAGAATTTAAGTATTTTAGGATTGCCTTTTTTATTTTTGAAAAGTGTGTAAACAACTACAATGTTTCTATTTTTTATTTATGATGTTTCTACTTTTCCAGTTGGTGCTGATTCTCTCCATGATTCGAACATGTTTTGTAAGCAACTCCCTATTACACTATGATATTTTTCCTATATAATGAAGAGAAGTAAATGAAGAAAGGGTTGGTTGGTTGGTTTGTCAAAAGACTTTGCAAGAGTGTTATTGTGTGATTGTGTTGTGGACTGATTTTTTATGCATGGAGCTTGTGTATCAGTTGACCCACTAATATTCTGGTGAAGATACTCATGGTATGGGATCTCAGATTTGTTTTTCTCTTGTAAGAGATTTGTTCTTCTCCTGTAAACTTTGATGTTGTCTCTCTTCCACTAAAATTCTGCCTATTTTCCTATCATAAGTACAAGTTGAGGGTATTTGGAATCCAATTTAACATTGCTTCAAATTAGGTGTTACAACTTGGTTCAATTGCAATGATGGTGCTTATATTTGTGTTTAATTTCTTCTAAAATTCTTATTTCCTATGAGTGTAGTATGTGAATTTCTCATGTTGTTTCATTTTGAATGAGTATTTACTCTATCATGCTCCCTTGTGCTACAATTTATGAATGTATGAGATGTTATATTGATTGAGCCTTTGTCAGAATGAATTTTGACTCCGAGTTCAAAGGATCTAGCATATTGAAATTTCACAGTGACTCCACTGGTTAAAGGTCATTAATTTTGGTTGACTGTGTTCAATATGGGTTCAAGAACAAATTCCAGGTATGCACCTATGCATAGATCTCGTATTCCTAGTTTTCTAAATCCCATGCCTCCTGTTGATTAGTCAACTTACCTCCCAATATTCATAGATGGCAAGGGAGAAGATGCTGCTCTACATTTGGTTAAATTTCATATCCATGCATGCAAGTTGAAGGTTCAATTTGATAAAGGCCAATTATGGAAAACTGAGAGAGGTTGTAATTTAAGATATGAAAAAGTATAAAAACCTCTTCCAATTTTCGCACAGGTGTAACAAATCAAGTGTTATGAGTGCATATTTAAAGCTCATTTTTTTCAATTTTTAAATTTCATGTTTTGAGCCATGGTTTTGCAGAGAATTTTGTGAGAATATGGGGAAGGATTTGGAGAAACAGAGAGAGGTCTTTCTTCCCAACACTATCATATAAAATTAAATCATTTAGTTTTGAAAAATATGTTATGGTTTGGGAGATATACCCAAAACAATGTGTGCTACATAGGTTCTATGCAACACTTTACTACTGAGTGTCACACATGTTTTGGAGCTTCCAGTTGTCAGAGATTTGAGAGGTCAGCTTGTTTTACACTTGGATGCCATCTCAGGCTAGATTTCATCGAACATGTGTTAGCCATAAAGTAAATATGAATATGTGCTACCTAGTCACCTCACAGAGCTGTTAGTTCACTAGAATATTTTCTATGATTTTATGTTGTTTTTATTTTCTTTACTCGGGATGGATAATAATTTGATTTCAAAACAATTACAATATACATATTGTTGGTCAATAAATTTCATTGATGAAAATACAAGCACTCTTGAAGGTTACACACTTGGAGACCATATGATGACATGGTTGAAGACATGGCAATGGAAACTATATATGAAACTCTTGTATGATGATTGGACATGTCAATTAAAACCCTAATGACCTCATTATGCCACAATAACCTTATACATAGAGAAAATTAAGAGAAATCACAAAGAAAATTAGTTTTTTCACCTTGGAGGAATCCTATCACATTGGCTCCTTCACCATCTTGAAGATGACTCCTTCCTCTTTCCAACGATCCCTCACTCAGCCCCTAACTCCAAATAGTCTAAGAGAAATCGATTTTTTAAGGTTATATATCCTATTTTTGCAGTCTAGACAACCTATTCTCTGTCTCTCAAGTCAAACTCCTTCCATAAGACACGTCCCTTCATTTCCAACCCAAAATTAGTATAAATATAAGGATTTGTATGTTCATTCATCTCATCAATCTGGTGAAGGTTTACATAAAGAAGTGAATAGTTAACAACTCGTGGATTTTACAACACCACAGAGAGCAGACTTAGGGGCTGAGAAATATTTTCTTTTGACTGGGTTATAAATCAAGATGATATGACACCTGAAGCAGCTACAATGGAGGGTCAGACTATTCTACAGGTAGCTATAACCTCGGTCTTAGATACTGGCAGCAATTAAAGGCTCGAATCACTTAAGTTTTGGAACAATTGAGTAAACAAGACTGGATTGACCAGAGAGCTTGGAATTAGCCATAAAAATTATATCACTTGACCATAGAGCTCAAACTTGGGCACAAAAATTCTATATATTGACCACAAAACTCAGAATTGGGCACAAAACCTCAGCCACTTAACCACAGACTTTAGACACATGATTAGAGATAGTCCCTTACACTATGGACGCATAATCTCTCATTTTTGGGACTAGTTCAGACACACATTCTCTCGATTAAGACCGAAGACCTTGAAAATCACCACAGACGATGAAATTAAGGCTTGCATTCCTTCATATTAATCATAAACTTTGGAAGAAGGCTCAAACCTTGAACTTTCCCACAAAATCTCAGACAAAATTCAAGCTTGAGCACAAAACTTCAATCTTTGTAGTGAACTAAGGCTCAGATAGGTGATAAATTCGTATGCTCTCAGATCTTAAAGCACGAGTTAAGGATTTCGAAGGAGAACAAGTTTAATTTGTCGGGGAATTTTTGACAACGAAGAAGCTTGGGTTGAAGGATAAACAACTCGGATCAAAATTCTGGACTATTAAATCTTTATACCTTCAGATATGTGGTAATAAGTTGACCAGTGACAATTCAAAAATGTCTACACATCATCCTATAATCCTGACTTAAAACATATGGATAGTGATGTGCTCATGAAGAATTGGACAATGATGAATTTGAAGACATAAACACTTATTCTGAACAATGAAGTGAAAATTTTGGAGCAGTGAAGCATTAAATATTTAGGAGCAATTCAAGTAAGTTACCTATTGATTTTTATTAAAATACTCAAGGGTTGGAGCCTTGAGAATAAAAGGGTTGGAGCCTCACAAAAGCCTAAGTTGGTGCTTAGAAATAGGTTGGAGCTTGGAAGATCGAAGGGTCGGTGCCCTCAAACATCATTGTACTCAAATATTTGTAAAATATGATTGGTGTCCTCACTTGTTTATAATAAAATAATTATTACTTATTTTTTTATTATAATTGTGAAGAATCTTAACTAGTAAACATAACAATTGAAAATAAATATTGATTCACCCCCCTCTCAGTATTTATAACAATTGGTATCAGAGCTATCTTCTTCATAATCAACCTAATAGCTAGAAGAAGGATTCTTAGGTGACAATGAAGATTCGGGAAACATCAAGAAATATTCCCCAAATCGATGGAACAAATTTTGGTTTTTGGAAGCATAGGATGAAATTATATTTAATGTCTATTGTTGTATGGAAATCCGTTGTGGATGGGTATAAAGCTCCACCTACTCTTCCAACATATCAAGAATGAAGGAAAGATTATATTGCAAATACTAAAGCACTAAATTCCATAACAAGTGGAATTTCTAATTCATAATTCACAAAAGTGATGAACTGTGATTCTACCAAGGAAATGTGGGACAAGCATATTTCTATCTATGACGGAGACTCCAAATTCAAGAAGGAGAAACTCCAAACTCATAGAAGAAAATTTGAGAGTCTTAAGGTGGATGAAGATGAATATATTGTAGCCTTTTTCCTCTAAGTAGATGAAGTTGCCAACTCACTCAAAGGTCTAGGAGAAGACATTTAAAAAACATAGTTGTCTAAAAAGTCTTGAGACCACTTCTAGAGAAATTTTACTCCAAAGTAAGTGCCATAGAGGAAATAAAGGAATTGGATACTCTAAATATGGATGAAATTCACGAGATTCTCATTTCATATGAAATGAGAAAAGGAATCCCAAACTCCAATGAAGTCGCGTTGAAGGCTTCAAAGTCATCAAAGAAAGGGAAAATTTATAATTATAGCACTGATGATTCCGACATTGAATTTGAATTAGCAACAATTCGTAAGGAAACTAAGGAAAGGATCCAAGCTCAAACGTAAGTATCCTCTCATTTGTTTTAAATATGGAAGGATAGGAAATTATGCAGCAACATGTCCTCATAAACATGACAATGATGATGAAGATGAATATAAAAAGAATATGTTTAAGAAAAAATGGTCTAATAAGAATAATTTCTACTCCGAACAAGATGACTTCAATGAAGAATAATTTGTGATTACTAAGAAGAAATCAACTAAAAATACCCTTCTACAAAAAAGATATGATGATGAGTTTGATGAAGAAGATGACTATGTTCGAATAAATAAAGTATTAGTTATGGCATTTAAAAATGAAAATGATTTTGAACAAGAAGTTGAATGAAATGTGGATGATTTTCTAATGAGTTCCATTGAAGAAAATGAGAAATTAAGAAAGGTAATTTCCCTCAAAGTAAAGAAAGAAAAAGAAAAAAGGAAGGAAGAATGATTGAACAATAAAGTAAAATAAAGAGAATAAATTTGCAAAAAACGTGAAGCTAAAATTTTTTCTCTAAGGAAAGAGTTGGATCAAGTTAGAAGGAGTTGGAAAAGCTCTCAAAATCTTAATAACATCCTTAATACTCAAAAACATCAACATGACAAGCCTCGAATTGGTTTCAAAGGAGAATAATCAATTTCAAATAAGAATGGAAATGAAAAAATCCAAAGAAGTTATGTGACATCCTTTGCAATCATCCAAAAGAGGAGAAATCACCCCACCAAGAGAAAAGTTTCACCTATGAAAACCCAAGGAATGAAGGAAATTTATCTCAAGGGAATAATACTACATCAAATCAATGCTATCTTAACAGGTATCAAACTATCTTTCTTGGTTGTTGTTTCCATTGTAAACCTTTGGTCATCAAGCTAATCATTGCAAAGCTCATAAGGATTATACCTCAAGATATAAGATCAATTATAAAAAAAAGCCACGTAGGCTAGAGGAAAATGGACAAATCAAGACTTTCAATTCACTTGATCCTTTGGCTAAGTATGCTCTAGCTTTCTCAAAATGTAATGATTTTGGTCATGATGCACAAAATTGTCCATTTACATCAAAAAGGGAAGAGTTGAAGAAGGAGAAACCCGCTACAGATAAATGTGACCTAGATTTGTATGCTCATAGTGATGAAAATCAATGGTTTATGGATAGTGGATGCTCAAGACACATGACATGTGACCAAAAAAAGCTTATCTCATTAAACAAGAAGGAGGTAAATGTATATTTTGGAAGTGGATATGCTAAAATCTTCGGAAAAGGGATTTTTTCTTGTGTTAATGGAAAGGGAAAAGCTCAAAATGAACTATTGGTGGAAAGGCTCAAACACAATATTTTAAGTGTTAACCATATTTGTGACCAAGGACATAATGAAATTGTCAGTACTAAAGATTGTGAGATAAGAAAATCCTCTTCAAGAGAACCTATGGGAAAAGGAGTACGAAGGTATTGATATCAAAGTTAGTTATTTTTGTTAATTAGTTTACACTTAATTTTGTCCTAATACTTAATTTGGACTTATAATAATTAATTTTTAGAAAATTTGGTGGAAAGTACCTTATTGCTTTTGGATATTAGTGTGAAAAGAAGGTAAATGGATGTTCCTAGTTACTACTGTGAAAGGAAATCATGTCATTATGTTTTAGTTATTAGACAAAAATAAATGTACTTAAAATTATATAGGTTTGTGACTTTTTTGTTATTAAAGAGAAATAAAAGTACTTACGATTATATAGGTTTATGATATATATAGCCTCCATTATGAGTAAGAGAAAATTCTTTTGGTCATAGGTATATGAAGTGATTAGACACTTGAATATTATTCACAACATTTTCTAAGTGGGAACAAGGACTTGGGATATTGATGAGAGTGTTAAATATCATTGCTTGAGCTTGATATTGTTTAAGAGAAGAATCTCATTTTTGGAGTTTGAGCTTGATATTGTTTAAGAGAAGAATCTCATTTTTGGAGTTTGAGCTTGATATTGTTTAATAGAAGAATCTCATTTTTGGAGGTACTACTTTGGGATTAAGAGAAAGAGTGAACAAAGTTATTATATATTAAAGGCTTGAAAAGAAATCTAGTGTTGCAATTAGATGCCTAAAGTATGGAGTTGCAACTAGAGGCCTCTCACCACACAATTATTGGTATCAATGCCATATTAACAATTTTTATAGTTACTTGTGTAAAATGTGTTTCTTGTTGAGTTGAGGCTTAGATGAGTGAGTCACTCAATACTCTCATTTGATTGGAGCGCCTCACAAATAGCATTATTGGCTCCTTATTGTTTACATTGGTTAATACAAAAATAGTCCCTACAATCTGATAAGGGTGTGTAATGATTGAGGCTTAAGACTAATCTATACCAATTGATTGGACATCATTATTTTTTTTTCCTCTATTTACTTTAATAATTGCCATAATTATCAAAAAATTCACTTAATTCATACTTAAGTTTAGGATCACATCTTGAGAAGGCTTTAGATTTATCACTATCCTTAGCTTTTACAATCAACAATACATAATTCTTGCTAGCATTAACAAGTATTTTCATTTTTCCTGCACTAACAAGAGACAAATTTGTCTTTTTATGATGTTCTCTTACAATGTATTCAGTCCCTCCTTTGAAGAGATGATATTTGTTATCCTCACTATATAATATGGCTTTTTGATGCAGGGGCATCCGAGCAAACTTTCATTAAAATTGGAATATGAAGCTATGGAAAGGAAAACGTGGATAGTCATTGTAAATTGGGGCAAAATTTGCTAAAACAGAGCTAAATTGCTAGAACTAATGAAATGTAATTATCTGCCATGTATGCATAAACGAGAGATTAGGGGTTTGTTTGAGAAATTTAGGAAAAAATCGTGGATCTTAGATGATCCACGCTCTTGTAAAATTCTATAAAAGGAGAGTCTGTGTTGTGTGAAGAATAGGAGATGATACAATGCAATCGCAGGAGAAATTAGGGCTAAGGCTAAGATGTCTTAGACTGTAACTACATTTGTATATAATTGAAATATTGTTATATGTTTCTGTGAGTCTAAATTTGGTTTATTTACAATTTCGTTTATGAGTTCAATGTCGTGTTATTCATTGATTGATCGACCATCGATCACTTTAAGGATCGATGGCGATCTAATGTTAGTATCGGATTATAGAAGGAGCTTTTATTTTGTGTAAATAAGTATTGTGTTTCGATTCACATATAGGGTTGGAACTGTGAGTTAAAGACATGGCAGGACTGTGATTTGGAACCACACAACAGTGTGTTGGAACCATGTGTTTTGTAACCACGAGTGAAGAATAGTGAAGGTGGTTTTATTAAAATCACATGTGGTTTTTGCGTAGCTTTTGGAGGTTAAGCAGTAAATATCGAAATGAACGTGATCAAGTAGTATCATGACACGTCACAGTGTCGAAACTGTCAATTTAGCGTTACTTTGGGTTGATAAAGCGCAACAACTATTTATATGCGATAGCCGTCCGATCACATATGTTGGAGATCCAATGGTGTTCTTTTTGAAAGTTGCATGGAGTTTAATGAAAGACTACAGGAGGAGTCTTTAACTGTCGGAGTTAGTTTGAATGCGAATACCGTCAGATCTGGCGGAGGGTTGTGACTGCCGTTCAGTCGAGGAGAACAACTCATAGGTGTGTTGGAAATAACGGTGGGGTCTCAGCTTATTTCATTTACAAGTTGTGATTTCGTGTGGAGTGACAACCATCTAATCTTAGATCAATGGTTATCGTGAATAAAGTTACTCTGCTTTAAAATTTTTAATGAACGCGAGATATGTTATAAAGAAAAGTGGAATGTTTTGAGTTCTGGGGTTTAAACCATAAAGGTGGGCCATCGTTTGTTGGTCAACAATTATGAAAATCTTTGTTTTTGTTTTATTTTCGATATATATATATATATATTCATGGGCCATAACCCACAGGTCCTAGGATTGAAGGATAGGAACTATGAATCATGCAACTTTGATACAGATTGTGAAGGTTGCAGGTTCATTTTGGCTAAATGAAAGTTAAGCGACCCTATGGTAGTTTAGCTTTTCATCAAGTGGTATTAGATCAGGGAAAGGATTTCCTACGAGAAGGAGTTTGCATGCAAAGAAAGAAGAGGTACAGTTTTGTTGAAGATTTGTAAAGCTTGTGATTTTTATATTTGTGAAGGTAGCAACAGAGGAAGGTGAGAAGATTGCAACAACCTAGAGCAGGAGTGCTCAAATGGTTCCACAGGAGAAAACTAGAGAGATGTCGAAAGAATAAGCTCAAAGGAGAGAAGCTTGGTGAGGTATCTGGTAACAGGGAAGAATTGCTATTGCAGAGCTTTTTGTTGCAGCTCACGGAGGGCAATTCCACAGAGGATGTGGGTAGAGTTGTTCAAGAATTTTGTTATGGGAAGATCACAAAGAGAAATTCCATAGAGGATGTGGGTAGAATTGCTGACAGATGTAGAAGATATTTGACCAGGAGGTCATAAAATTTTTGTGCCTCGGGAGTCTGATGCAGGGGCATCCGAGCAAACTTTCATTAAAATTGGAATCCGAAGCTGTGGAAAGGAAAACATGGACAGTCATTGTAAATTGGGGCAAAATTTGTTAAAATAAAGCTAAATTGCTGGAACTAATTAAATGTAATTATCTTCCATGTATGCATAAACGAGAGATTAGGGGTTTGTTTGAGAAATTTAGGAAAAAATCTTGGATCTTAGATGATCCACGCTCTTGTAAAATCCTATAAAAGGAGAGTCTGTGTTGTGTGAAGAATAGCATATGATACAATGTAATCGTAGGAGAAATTAGGGCTAAGGATGAGATGCCTTAGACTGTAACTAAGTCTGTATATAATTGAAATATTGTTATATGTTTCTGTGAGTCTAAATCTGGTTTATTTATAATTTCGTTTATGAGTTCAATGTCATGTTATTCATTGATTGATTGACCATCGATCACTGTAAGGATCGATGGCGATCCAATGTTAGTATCAGATTATAGAAGGAGCTTTTATTTTGTGTAAATAAGTATTGTGTTACGATTCCCATATAGGGTTGGAACTGTGAGTTAAAGACATGGTGGAACTGTGATTTGGAACCACACAACACTGCGTTGGAACCATGTGTTTTGGAACCACGAGTGAAGAACAGTGAAGGTGGTTTTATTAAAACCACATGTGGTTTTCGCGTAGCTTTTGGAGGTTAAGTGGTAAATATCGAAATGAACATGATCGAATAGTATCACGGCACGTCACATTGTCGAAACCATTGATTTCGCGTTAATTTGGGTTGACAAAGCACAATGACTATTTCTACGCGATAGCTGTCCGATCACATATGTTGGAGATCCAACGGTGTTCATTTTGAAAGTTACGTGGAGTTGAATGAAAGACTGCAGGAGGAGTCTTTATTGTCAGAGTCAGTTCGAATGTGAATATCGTCAGATCCAGTGGAGGGTTGTGACTACCGTTCGGTCGAATAGAACAGCTCATAGGTGTGCTGGCAATAATGGTGGGGCCTCAACTTATTTTGATTACAAGTTGTGATTTTTTGTGGAGCGACAACCGTCTGATCTTAGATCGACGATTATCGTGAATAAAGTTGCTTTGCTTTAAAATTTTTAATGGATGCAAGATATTTTATAAAGAAAATTGGAATGTTTTGAGTTCCGGAGTTTAAGCCATAAAGGTGGGCCATCGTTTGTTGGTCAACGATTATGAAAATCTATGTTTATTTATTTATTTCCGATATATATATATATATATATATATATATATATATATATATATATATATATATATATATATATATATATATATATATATATGACACGTACGATCTTAGATCGGCCGGTTATCGTGAATAAAGTTGTACGCTTTAAAATTTTTAATCGGATGCAGATATTTTATAAAGAAAAGTGGAATGTTTTGAGTTCGGAGTTTAAGCCATAAAGGTGGGCAATCGTTTGTTGGTCAATGATTATGAAAATCTCTTTTTTTTGTTTTATTTCCGATATATATATATATATATATATATATATATATATATATATATATATATATATATATATATATATATATTCGTGGGCCATAACCCACATGTCCTAGGATCAAAGGATAGGAACTATGAATCATGCAACTTTGATACGGATTGTGAAGGTTACAGGTTAATTTCAGCTAAATGAAATTTAAGCGACCCTATGGTAGTTTAGCTTTTCATCACTTTTCAATCATACAGATGGGGACTTCCCAAGATGATCCCACAAATGTAAAGAGGTACAACATAAAGTACAACCTCATCTACAAAGTTAGCAGTGATGGAAAAATTAAGTTTACATTGTCTTGTTACTTTTAGCTTGGCATTATCACATACCGGACCCAAATGGTAAGGTTTAAAATGAGGTGTTGTTTCTAAATTAAGTTGCTTAACAATTGTTTTAGAATAAGATTGAATTGAGAACCACTATAAAAAGAGTATAGACATTTTTATGCTTTATGACCACTCTAATATGAAATAGCTCATTCCTTTTCTTATCATTTAGAGATTCAAAGGACTCATTAGAATAAATAGTACTTGCATTAGAAGCTATACCTTTCATTCCCATGGATGTGATATTTGTTTCGTCACTTGAATCAGATCCAAAATCCTGTTGAGTTGTAGTAACAATATTTTGTTTCCCCTTATTGTCAAACTTCTTTGGCCTCAATTCTAGATGCAACTTATAACAATGGTCTTAATCATGACCATCCTTCTTGAAATGTTTGCAAGTGAGTTTCATTTCCTCTTTCTTAAAAGTGGCTATCTTCTTCCCCTTTCCTTTGCCTTTCCCCTTTGACTTATCAACAAATGGTTTGGATGTTTCTTTGAAGTATATTCTCGCACATTCTTTCCTTGAATTTCAATATGCACATTCTTTGAAGTATCTAACTTGGTTGGGTTAAGCATATGAATAGTGTGTCTAATATAGCTATGTAAACCACCAATAAACTTCATAAGTGTTTCTTCTGCATCTAAAGGAATACCCAAAATCAAATCTTGCTTACAAAATTATTGAGTATAACTTCGGACACTTTGACCCTTAGCTTTCTTAAGATTTTTCCATCTCATCGTTCCTTGCTATTTATATGCCAATGAGTAATTTTTTTTTCCTAAAAGTAGCTACAAAATCATTCCAAGAAGATATAATCTTACCACCTTTCTTGAGGTCTTCTTGCATTTTTTCTTCCTACCATATGAGAGTTTTTCCTCCCAACCTAAGAGAAGCAAGTTAAATTTTTGTGATATTGTCATCAATGTTTTGGATGCTGTAATATACTTCAATTTACCTTACCCAATTATCCAACTTTTCAGCATTCAATTCTCCATCATATATTACCAATTCAAACTTTACATCAATCTTAATTAACGGGGATTTATCATGTTCTTTATGTCGTTTTTGTGAAGAAATAGGAGATGAAGGGGAAGATGGTGAAGAAGGGGGTGGTGGTGGTGGAGGAGGAGGAGGAGGCCCACCACCATCACCACCATTACTATTACCATCACCATCTGGTGGCTTATGAGAACTGTTACCTTCCTCTTTTGGTTGATGAGAGCTTGCTATCGCATTGTCCTCTCATCAAGCAATATTTTCACCATGTCAGCCATATCAAGAAAATTCTTTCTGAATTCTCTCTTTGCTAGAGAAATACCATCATCTTTGTTACCTACCATGGTTTAAGAAGAATGGAAAGGTGGTCTTCTTGAACCAATTTCAGGATTGAATTATTCAATTAATCCTTCTCCTTTCTTGAGCTTGGATCTCATGAAAATGTAAAAAATTACAATCACTGTCAAACCTTCACACTACCAAGAGCTCTAATACGAAATTTGATCCAAAAATGAAACAAAGGTATTACTGAACGAATTTAAAGTTACTTTATGTATTATTATACAAATTATTCAAAAAAACTCTCATAGTTGGATTGGTTGAGAGTGTTGGCTAAAAAGTCAGATATTTGATGTTCAATTCACAAAGAGTGCAATTTTGTTGTTTTTTTGTGGGCCATCCCATCGAATTTGATGTGACCTAACCCATTTTAAAACCATTCGTTGAATATATATGTTGAATCATAAATATGTATAGTGTTTCCACTGCCGCATAATATACCTTGGGATATGGCAGGTTCCCACCATATCCCTTCCCCTAATCCTAAAGCCGATATACTATAATTTAAATAAAATTTGTGAACCAAATATAACAGGCTTCATTTTATTGGCCTAGTGGTAAACCTTAGGATATTTTGTTGGGAGTTTAGGAGATCAAATCTCTTTCCCTCCAATTTGGTTAGCAATAAATTTTTGGATCTGTCCATAGGGCTATGTGGCGGCTCAGAATTGGGCCATGTGGCTCAATTCTGTTCCTCTACATCCACCAACCATATAATGACACTTGTCCAAACCTGAAGGTGCCATGTGTCGATCAGAACCATGATCTTGAAACACTGCCTGTCGGACCTTACACATTGACTGTTGAGTTCTGGAACCATGAATGTTGACCTTACCTATTGAATTTTGAAATTTTTCCATGTTTTTAACTTTCATATGATGTCTATATTTGATTACTAACCATTGCTTTTGTTTTATATATATTGTGATTGAGAAATGAGGTTTCTAGATTCAGTTTTTGAATTGGTTCACAAATGAATCAATGTTAATTAAAATGTTAGAGTAACGATCAATCAATTATCTTTCAGTGCAAGGATGGTCACTTGATTACTATGATGAGAATACTATAATATGTTCTCTACCTAAACTTGTTAGGATTTTCTCAAGAATAGGAAGATGAAGAATATTCCAACTATGAATTAGATCAATAATTTGCTCAATTTGATAAGAAGTTGGAAAGGGGATCTTGAAATATAAAGGAAAAATCCCCATCAAATGTTATGATTGTGGAAGGGTTGGACATTTTTCATAAAGAATATTTACCTGTTTCCCTTAACCATTATTGTTAAAAGTGTTGGTTATGAGTTGTATGGATAAGTTCTCGACTCTTTTAACGAATGTCTGTGGATCGCTGAAATTTGTGGGACAAAACTGAACATAATCCCTAGGATCCATATCCTCACTATAAAAAATATTATTCTCATAACGAAGAAGACAACCATCCAAATGTATTCAAGCACCATTAGATTGAGGACACAGTTCTTTTCTTGTCCCATCACTTCCTTCATGCATTGTGAGCAGTCATTGGGATTCAAATATTTTTGATTTCTATCATGGAAAAAATTTGAATGAATTACTTATTATAGAGATGGGATGCTTCAAACAAATAAGTTGGTGCAAATTTTTTCCATGATAGGAATTTGAAGGTGTAGATAAAGTTTTTCTTTTACTAGTCAGACCCTTCTCAGTAAAGTGGGTTTCAATCTTTGATTTTTATATTAAAGAAAGCATTGGAAGAGGCTTAAAATTTTTGGATAGGGGAATAAAAGCATGCAGTGCTCACATTGTTATTCATCAAACATGGTTTTATTTGTTTATGTTTATTTCCTTGGTATGTAAATAATATTATTTTTTCTCTTCTAGTTTTTGCAGTAACAATAGAAAACTAATAGGGAGGCAACTATGCTTGATCTTGAGGAAAGAAAAATATTTTTCTTGCAAAAAATAAGGGAACACCAGGGAATGAAAAAGGAAGCCATGGAGGAGACACTCACATTTGCAGGGGAGCTAGTGCATGAAAATGATAACTCACACCAACCATCTCACTCAATGTTCTCACCAGAAAATATATCACTCACTAAGATAAGAAATGTGCCAGATACTATGAAGATGTGAAACATTCATTGAATAGTGATGCCATCAAGACATTGGGATGGAGAGAAGAGGCCAAGGAAGAAATGGTTTATGTTTGGAAAGGTGGGATAACTAATTACCTTGTGGGAGAACCTACCATCATCATATGGAGCAAGGTCGTTCTAGCAAAAATATGCCTAGTAAGAGCCTTTCTTATTCTCTATATGGTATTTTGAAATTTACATTTTATGGTTATAGTATTAGGACGTGTGTAGTGTTTTAGGCATTCCTCTATTTTGGCCCTTGAAAATCACACTTACTTAGTGTGTGGTTTCCTTATTTTGGCTATTCCTCTATTTCTAAACACTTTTTCATCATTCACTCATTTAGATAAGGAACATGCCAAATACTATGAAGATATGGACCATTCATTGAAGAATGATGCCATCAAGTCATTGGGACAAAGAGAAGAGGCCAAGGAAGAAATGGTTTTTGGTTTGGAAAACCTAACATGCAAGGGAGTGGCTCCTGATGTATGCATACAAAATTAACATATAATCTAAGGGAAAAAAAAATTAAATTTCTATGTCATAGCATACAGAGATTGAAAAATCAAATATGTCATGTTGTTTCTTTGGCAACAAAAATTGCGGTTATAGTAACTCGTGTTGTCACTATTATGACATTGACTAATGTGGGTAAGGACAAGCTAAGCAAAGGAAATATTCAAAAATATCATTCTGACATTTCAAAACTACTACACAAAAGGGAAGTTTAAGACATTTTTTAAGACAAAAATAATATTTTGTATTAAATATTTAAATTGGGTGTTGTCAACCGACAGTCACAAAGTTTCTTAATGGCACTGTTCTTGCATAAATCTAGTAAAAAAGAATTAAAAAATCAAAGTGCTAGAGTGTTTGAATTAGTTTTTTTATGGTGGAAATATAGTCAAAACCATAAAAAACCCCTCAAAATCTTGAAGTTTGAAGTTTGACAACTGTAACCGAGATTTTCATAAAATTATGCAGAATTTTATCATAATCTGGCCCAAATTTCCATTATTTTTCAAACTAATTTATAGTATTTTTTAGGTTATGATTTTAAATGGTCATACAAAAATGTGTTAAACTCTCTCTTTACACCAAATATTTGTACGAGTTTGAAATATGTTTGAAAAATATTAATTTTCTTCACAATGCACGATTAGGGATGGGAATTCAAATGAATTTATACTGACTACAATTCCTGTTACCGCTTCTACACTGCATAGGGTGGAACTAATAGCAAATCGATTCCAAATCCCCAAAATCTAGAGGCCAGAATTACCTTGAAGTAATGTTCATCAATTAGGATTAGTTTCGTAGAATCAATAGGATATTGAAACCCCTCCATCACCATTTCAACCGGTCTCAAGTTCAAGCCCTTTCAACATCTGTTGAGAAAACCCAAAATCAACTACTCCTGTGATGGTCAACCTGAAAGAGTGGCCCAATGGCAGTCCAAATCTATCAGATTTCCTCACAGGAAACCTCAGTGATCTCGTTGTTCAATGACCATGTAGCTTCCGAGTCAAAGAAAAGGTATTGATCTCTCCTCCCCCCTCAAAAACTTAGGGAAAAGGAAGAGTACGATAAATTCTCTGGTAATAGGTTAGCCTCTTCATTAGGTTGGAGAAAGAATTCCTCGAACCAGTGGAGAAAGGTGGTTATATCATCTACTCATTAGCTGTTGTAGTTTCAAAGGGAGAGGTGGCCTACTTTGTGGATGTTGGCACCAGAAAAGAAAAAAGGCCTTACCTAAGCCCGAGTGGATGAAAGCTATGGCTCCAAGAGGGGACAAGTTTACTGCCATCAAAGCTGAATTCGGGAAATTGATTTTACACCATCTGCAAGGAGGCCAAGTGTTCTGATTTAGAAGAGTGCTGGTTGGTTGGGGAAATGGAGAATACCACTACCGCTATTATGATTCTTAGAGATAGCTGCACTCGAGGTTGCAGGCATGATGATAGTTAATTTTTATGGTTTTGTACAATTAAATCGCTGAAATTTAACACATCTGAGATATAATGGTTATTTATTTTTAAAGGGAACAAACAAAAAATTCTTATATGAATAAGTTTGAGGCCACTTTGATTCTTATGCTATCAATTTGTGGGATTTGGGGCTTTGTAAGTTTCATTCATTAAATTTTAAAAAAACAGTTTTAGAGAACAAATGTTATGCATTTCCCTGGGTTTGAAACCCCTCCACCAATATTTCAACCAGTGTCAAGCTAGAGCCCTTTCAACTTCCATTTAATAAACCCCTGAATCAACCACTCCTACGCTGGCCGCCTGTTGTGATATACAACAACCCCCATTCATTTTAATAAATAAGGACCCTTTAAAAAGAATTACGAAATTAATTTCATTTATTTTTTAGCTTAAATAAAAAAATTTAGGAAATAAAGTTTCTTTTGCTTATTTCGCTTTCATTCCTTATTATGCATCACAATTTGTATAGCTTACAAACTTAAACGACTTAAAATCCACTAAGTCATGCAGGCTGCGATGTGCCCTAAGTTCTTTCCAAAGTCATATCAAAATCTTATTCCAAACACTTCAATCACCGTTATAAACCAAAATCACATCGCACCTCATTTAAACGATCAAACTTATAACTAGTTCGGTGAAATTTTCGTTTACGCAGACCCGATGAGCAAATAAAGAAATAAACATAAAAGTTAAAAAGTTTGATAAAGCACAACCGCTTGAATTCTTGAATGCGCACTTCGCATTTCACAGGACTTAACTAAAATAAAACTCATTTACCGCATAAAACTTGCGATGTGTGATTTGTGCAGATCTCATTTCGCAGGATTTATGGGTAACATCATAAATGGTAATAGTTATAAGTTGCGATATGTGATGAATGTTAGTTAATTACTCAAGCATGCGAAATGAATCGTGTCAAATCAAACCAAATATGCGATCCAACGTCTTAAATTGATCGATAGATACTTCACGTGAAGGTGTAAGAGATTTTATTTTAAATGATTTTGATGATTAATGACATTTAATAGAAATAAGGTTTTTATAAATTCATATCTACTTCGAGCATGTTTTGAAATGATTGAATGCTAGATTTGTTTTAATTTTGTTTTCCTCTCTATTCTCTATATTTTTAATGTTTTCTCTGTTCGCTTGAAATCAGGAAACCAGTTAACAGAGCAAGGGAAATAGAGATCAACAAGAAAGGAAAATAGATTAACCAAATACCATCTATCGAAGACTCAAACATGATTCCCATATTCTCAGATACCACCTGCAATAAGGAATGTAGAAGTTGTTCATGGGAGGAAATGTACAAGCTTTTCGAGGATGAAAATCCAAGGGTAATAGTCAAAGTTGCTTCAGCAGATGTGTCTGTTTCTTTAGACCCAAACTATTTTGACGTTGCATGTTCATTCATCCATAAGGTAGCAGCAAGGCTAAAGATTCTCCCCTATACAGATATAGTTAAGTGGGTAATTGACCACTTGAACATAGAATATAGAACATTCAAGGATTCGAAGGGAGAGAATATTGGTTCGTTCAGGGTAGAATATTTAAGGATAATGTACCACTTACCCGCCCCACAACAAAATTATGACAAAGATTTTCTTCAAAGCTTTAGATAAAAACATCCAAACCTGATGAAATTCATAAAGGAATGGAAGGAAGACCAAGGCAATTAAATGAGATAAACTCGGTACGTACCCAATAGCAAAAATTCCTTCCCCTTACAGTTATGTTGTTGGTATGTTGTCTATATTATTTGAAAAACCTAATACCATTAGCTTTTCTGTAGATTGGGTCCCATTGGTTGATGCAATCATCAATTCCTTAATTTTGAATTGGGAAAATATCCTATCTAATAATTTAGCTAGAAACATCATGGAGTATAGGAGTAAATGAAGCGTTTCATCTAGAGAAATACCCCCCTTTTCTATGAGTACCTATGTCATGGACGCAATTTGATTTTCTTCTATTTTTCCTACCATGGGATGGAAATGGACATCCAAAGACCCTAACCAAATCCACATTTAACACAGAGCTCTATGGGAGTCAAAATTCCATTTGAATTTTTACAAAAATTTCCATAGAGTCATGTTTCTTGTGTATTAGATGATACTCAATGAGAAAGCCCCTAGGGTTTCCAAACATGCTAGTACAAAAATTCTGTCTATTATTAGATGGTTCGTAGAGGAAAATTTCACTTATGTCAGATTTTTCGAGAGTTATGCTTCTCCTCATGGATTGCCATATTATGTTCCTGATAAGTTACTTGTAATAGAAACTTCCTACCAACTTGTTTTAAATGGTATCAAAACAGCTTAAAGATGCTAAGAAGGTCGTTTGGCCTAATTTCCCTTTACGGTGTGGTTGAAGAGAAGAAATAGGAGAAGCATTTATGATATAATCATAGATCTTACAAATGAATTCATTGATGTTTTATGGAAGGATCCTCTAGCTGATCTTACTGAACATTTAACCAATTTTTCACAGTTTGCAGGAGCATATGCTACTGCCATTGTTGATAATGATACTAAGGTCAAAGTGTTACTAAAGCAGAGAGAAGACATAATACAAGAAGTAGAGAGACTGTTAAATCAAGAAAAGTCTAACTCCAGCGAGAAAATAGAATTGAAAATGTCCCAATTTCAAAAAGATTTCGAAATTATTAATTTATAGCATCAAGTACAACTCACTGAGAATAAAAAAAAACTGGAAGTAGTAATGAACATATTACAAAGCCATCCACAGTTAGAGAAATTCATAAAGGAAGCATTGGATGTGAATGCTAAGTTAAATCAACAACAAGAAGCATTTTTCCAACAAGCTTCTATCACTCGCTCTTATTGTGAATCAAGTGAAATATTGATCTAGAAAGTAGCTATCCAAAAACTTGAATGTGAGAAGATCGAAAAGAAAATCAATGAACACATTCAATGGCAAGCATCAGACTCAGGAAAGGAAGCTGGTCTACCCTAGATAGACAAATCCCACAAGTAGATCTTATTTAAGGATTGGGAAGCAGATATAAAGAAAGCAGAGAAAGCAACAGCGAAAGCATCAAGGTTGACAAAGGAAATTATTGAATCTGTATGCGAACAACTATTGAAATCAAAACTTATTAAAGAGTGCACATCCGAAGTGATCTCAGAAGTCAAACAACTAGAAACATAGTGGAAAGAAAAGGCAGAAATGTAGGATGAAACAATTAAAAAGGTAAACAAGTTTGATCAAGAAAATTATTGGAATTTTCTAATCAAACCATATCATCAGTACTAGACCCTGTAGACTTTAATAGATTCAACAAGAAGAATGCAGCCAAAACTCTCAAATGCGATATTCAAGGGACATGCTAGATTAAATATTTCACAGCTAGCTTAGCTCAAGCCTATGCTATATATTTGTCAACTTTGGGATCAAATCCAAAAGAAATATCAGAATTCATAAGTCATATTGTTACTTTATTTTCCTAGATTGTAGTTAAAGTTAGTATTACGAGGATGGTTGTTTGAAACTTCCTCATTTTTATGTAATAATGTATTTTTAAAACATATTTAGTTTAGTATTTAAACCCCTCTCGTGCATTTAGAGAAGGGTCTAGAAATTTGTCAAAAACATTCTCAAAGAATGCACTATTGTAAGTTTGTGAATGCTTTGATGAATTAATGGAACACAGTCTATTACCTTTTGAAATTTGAAGTTGTTTAACTAATGTTGCATTGTTGTACTCTTTAAATTGCTTTAAAGTGAAGAGGAGAAAATATCCATTGTCAGTTTACACGAGTACAACTTCGTACATACGGTACTTCTATTCACTTGTATTAAGTCTTACTTTCTAGATTGACAGTCATATTTTTATTGCATTATATATTTGAAACGTCATTATAGATGAATGTTACATGCACTTCTGTACTAATATTTGTCTTTTATTTCTTATATGATATATAATCACACATATGAATGCGATATAATTTTCAAAATTCTTCTAATAAAACTATTTTGTTAGAAGGATAATCTTACATAATTTTCATCTCTTTTGACTGTTAAATAATCTACATTACTAATAGTTGAAAGATGTATTTTTAGATCACAAAAAGGAAGAAACACCCCGGGTATATAGTAGAATAGATAGTTTAGATAGATGCATGTGATAGATTAAAATCATTTTCCATTGCATGTTATATAATCAAAACACACCCAAAATAATTCCTTATTTTGAAACTGGTCCCACTATCACCAATTGGAGCCACCACACAAAACAGAAAAGGAGTAGCTTTAAGGCCTGGACCGGGTGGTTTTCCCTCATGTTGTGGTACTGAATTCCAAGGCCTCAACATTTTGGAACTAGAAGGAGGGCCTTTTGAATGGCAAGAAGGTCTAATCAATCTAAATGTCAATCTAAAAGTCTCTCTCCTTGTAGATCCCCATCAACTTCCAGAAAATTATCTAGATCTTCATCTTTAAAATCCGAAGTTGATCATCCTTCTCCTAAGTCTCCTAGTGACACTCAACCCATACTATGTCCTGATTTTCATCAAAATTCCACTGAAGTTTAGTCTTTTATAGAAAATTTATAGAGAGAATCCATTGCTGCTGAAAAGGCTGAATCTTCTCAAAAATAGCATATCAGTATTTCATCTTCTTTACAACCTCGAAGAATATTAACTCGAAAAGAAATTCAAAAGCCAAAAATTCTTCCTTTTGAATTTCCCATCGATAATACTCGAAAGAGAATAAGGAGGACTCAATCAGAGTCAATCACCAGTGAGATCTTATCTCATTCACCTCCATTACCTCCACTCATCTATACCACTTCCATTCCAACAATCAATGTTACTTTAACTAGTTCCAATACTTAAACTACTATCCCTTCAACTAGTTTTAACACTCAGAATTCCTCTTCTTCAACTCAAACTCCATCCATCACATCCACTCAAGGTACAATGGCAGGCCAAGTACCTCCACCAAATGTATGACCATGGAACAATCCAGGGGCCGTAAATATGCCTGCTCCACTTCATGCTCTACCAAAAGCACCTGAAAGATGGTTACCTAAGTTTAATCCTGATGATGGTATTCCGGCAGAAGAACACATTCATAATTATATGTTGGCTATCAATCTAAAGGGAGTAGTTGAAGAGGATTGCATTGTAATATTGTTTTCATACACTCTCATAAGATCTGCAGGATCCTGGTATTTTTCACTGCATGCCCACTCTGTAACTAGTTGGAATACGTTCGAAGAACAATTTATAGCTAATTTTGGCGATGACAGACCACTGCTACACTCATCAATGATTTATCAAATCTAAAAGCTAAATCAGGGGAGAAAATAAAAGATTTTAATTCAAGATTTAATAAATTTCTCAATAAAATTCCTACTACATCAGTTCTTGGTGTAGAAGTTCAAATTGAGTGGTATATTTCATCTCTTCCATCCAATATAGCTATTTTTTTTATATAGAGAAAAACTGCCTACACCTGCAGAAAACATGAAGGAATTTCTATCTATAGAGAAACGCATAACCGCTCTTGAGAAGAAGAATTCTCAAGAAGATGGAAAATAAAAGAAGGTATCATTCAAAGGTTATTTAAAAAATAATCCATCTAAAGACCCATTTGATGTAGAAGGTCTTCAGAAAGTTTTGAAGACTATGAAAAATGAGATGGAAGATATCAAGAAACAAGTCACTGAAAGTTCTAGTTCAAAAAAGACTTTCAGAACCTTTAAGAAAGGTCAATCCTCTAGTACTCAACCAATAGATATCATATCTAATGCTGAGTCTGATCAAGATACTGAGGAAGAGAAAATAGAGGAAGAAGAAGATGATGATGAAGAAAAATTTAAACTAAATGGAATGTGGGATTTCATCCTACAACAAGAAGCTTTACCTGTGAGTACAGGAAGCAAAAATATTACTGAAGCAACACAGGTAAGTCAATAACAGAAAAATTTAACTGCTGATAAAGATAAAACAGTAAGCAAAAAGTATACTTCAAAGGCTACACAAACAAGTCTTGTTACTTCAGATACTCTGCCTACATCAAAGACAATGGTCGTCTCAGACACTATTGAGTATAATGTAATTGAAGATATGAAGAAAACTAGGGCCAAAATTTCTATTCATGAGCTTACTAAATTAAACCAACAACAAAATATCTTACTTAGAGACTTGAATGCAGTCCTTGCTTCAGTTTTAACTGCTCCAGTAGTAGTACCAGCTACTAATGAAATGGGTAAGCCGCCTTCTCCTTCAACTAAAATTGATGCTACACATTTGATTATGATAGGTGATTGATCCATCTCTCATACTCCTATATTTCTCTTAACCTATGATATTTTTAATAAAAACGTTCACAATTGTTTAATAGACTCAGGGGCCTCCTCTAATATAATGCCAAAATCAATTTGTGCTAAGTTGAACATAACTCCTCAGAGTTCTCCTGTTCATATAATACAAATTGACAGAACCAGAGTAGAGGTGGTAGGAGAAATAAATTTTGTTTCTATTAGATTGTCATCAAATCCCAAGGTTGCTCAAATAATCAATATATTGGTGGATTATAATCCTAAGTTTTACGGTTTAGTGTTAAGCAGAGACTGGTTTGAAAATCTTCATGGATATTTTACAACAGATTAGTTGCATAGGTGGTTACCATACAATGGAAAGCCAAATCAAATCCAGATAGACCGTGAAAAGTTCATTAAACATATAGTCACCTATATTGAAGGAATAAACGAGCCAGTGGCATTCAATAATAACATTATTGGAAATTACTCGGCAGAATCATTTTTGGGAAATTTCAAAGCTTAACCATCACCCTTTTCGATAATGCAGTTATTTCTCAGATTGAGAAATTTTCCCAGATAGACATTTTGAAATATATTATTGTTGTAGATAAGCCAGTAGTTAATTATTTATTTTGACAGTTCTAAACTTGAAGATGGTGCAGGTGCTGGATGCATTTTAGTAAGCCCAGAAGGAGAAAAAACCATGTTATCCTGCAGACTTGAATTCAATTGCACAAACAATATAGCTGAATACAAAGAATTAGTCCAAGGTTTGTACAAAGCCATTGATCTTAACATAAAATATCTGAAAGTCTTAGGAGATTTGGAAATCATTGTTAGATAGGCAAGAGATAACATTCATTATAATTATGGACATTTAAAGCATTACCAATCATTAGTCCAAGAATTAACCATTCATTTCTTAGCATTTAATATTTATTCTATGCCTAGAATGAATAACGCTAGTATAGATCTATTGGCTAATGTAGCATCAAAGTTAATTCCATCCCAAGAGTTTAGTCCTGATAGATTTTCTATTGAATTAATTTCTAGACCATCTGTTCCTGACAATATTACCAATTGGTGAGTATTCAATGATGATTCAGATATCATATATTTTTTAACATCTGAAGGATCGTATGATAGTCAAATTTTTGATGAAAATGAACATGACATTCAAATTAAGGAAGAACAAGATGAAAATCCAATTCCTAAGTCAGTTTTCAAGTTAGAATACCTCTATGATCCGAAAGACATGTTTAAAAGAGTTACTAACTCAAAAAATAAAAGTTCTACCTTAATATTTGAGTTAGCAAATCTAGGAACTGACAATAAACCGCAGAATGTCGATCTAGGTCTTGCTCTATCTTCTGAAGAAAGATTATCATTTATCAAGTTGTTTAGAACGTACAAAAGTATATTTTCTTGGGATTATATTGATCTTAAAAAATATGATACTTCTATGATTCAACACACAATTCCTATGATTTCAAATGAAAAACCTATTCAACAAAAAATGAAGAAAATTCACCTGAATCTAGAAAATCAAATCAAAACAGAACTAAACAAACACATCAAAGCAAAGATCATCTTTCTAGTTAG
The DNA here is from genome assembly GCA_034641835.2 of Pinus albicaulis. NCBI lineage: Eukaryota > Viridiplantae > Streptophyta > Pinopsida > Pinales > Pinaceae > Pinus > Pinus albicaulis. The sequence goes on along the minus strand of CM076572.1, from coordinate 361,929,318 downwards.
GCATTCTAAATGGGTTTCAAACTTGGTACCTATCAGGAAGAAAAATGGCGATATTAGAATTTGTATTGATTTTAGGAATTTAAACAAAGCATGTCAAAAGGAAAAATTTCCATTGCCAACCATGGAACAAGTACTACAAATAGTAGTTGGTTCTGAATTTATGTCTTTTCTAGATGAATTCTCGAGTTATAGCCAAATTCTCGTACATCCAGATGACATATTGAACACTACATTCAAGACTATGTGGGGAAGTTACGCATATCAAAAAATTCCATTTGGATTAATTAATGTAGGTGCCACTTTTCAGAGAGCTATGGACACAACTTTTAGGGTTCTTATCAATAAATCAATGGTTATTTATTTAGATGAAATTATAGTATTTTCTAAACAAGCAACCAATCATGTGAATGACCTAAAGCAAGTCTTTGAACGATGTAAAAGGTATGGCATCTCATTAAGCCCAAATAAATCATGTTTTGCATTAGATGAAGGAAAAATTTTAGGATTCATTGTGTCAAAAAGAGGTTTCTATATTGATCTTGAAAGAATTGAAGAGATTAAAAGAATTCCTTTCCCTCATAACAAGAAATCTATGCAGTCGTTTCTTGGAAAAATTATTTTTGTTAAAAGTTTTGTCCGAGACTTTTCACAAATATTTTTACCATTACAAAACATGATTAAGAAAACTTCAGTCTTTAAATGGGAACATACTGAAAGAGAAACATTTGATTTGATCAAACAATCCATTGTCAATGCTCCATTCCTAACTACCCCCAATTTTCTTAATCCTTTTACTTTATATTATTTTTCATCAGGTACATCATACGCTATTGTTTTAACGCAACTTAATGACCAACAAATTGAAGCACCAATATCATTTTTTAGTTCCAATTTTCAAGGCGCAAAACTAAATTATTCATGGGTAGAAAAGCAAGCATTTGCTGTCTTTAAGGCTATAAAGAATTTCAGGCCATTTCTCCTAAAAACTCACACCAAAATCATAGATCATTTCTCTGCAGTGAGACAATTATTAATGCAAAGAGAATTAGGAGATAAAAGGACCAAATGGGTTATTGTTTTACAAGAATATGATTTAGAAATTAGACCCTCTAAAATTGTTAGAAGTCAAGGTTTTTGAAAAATGCTAATAGAACCATCCCATCTATCATCAGAAGAAGATTCAGGTAACAATGTGTAAATATCAGAGGTAAGCCTCAATGATGCACAATCTCAATACACTAATCTCATATTCTATTTGAAAAATGGATATGCTCCAACCCAACTCAGTTACAAAATGAGATGTGCTTTGAGATTAAAGGCCAAGAAATATGAATTAATCAATGATGTATTGCTTAGGAGAAATTTTGATTGTATACTATAAAGATGCTTAGAAAAATTCGAAGCATAGAAAGTCTTGTAGGAACTCCATGATGGATTAGCTGGAGGAAATTTTGGAGGAAATAGGACAACACACAAAATCCTGCATGCAGATTACTATTGGCCTACAATTTTCAAAGATGCTCACGAATATGAAAGAAAATGCGAAGTGTGTCAAAGTGCATCTAGAAGACAAGGGAAGCCAACCGCTACCATTACAACCAGTTAATATCGAACAACCATTTGAACAACGGGGATTAGATATAATAGGCGAGATTGTTCCTAACTCTTCCAAAAAACATAGGTATATTCTCACAACTACAAATTACTTTACTAAATGGGTGGAAGAAATTCCATTAAAGGTAGCCTACTCTGAGAATATCATTGATTTCATTGACCAATATATCATAAATAGGTTTGGTTTACCTATTGCTTTAATGTTTGATAATGCATCTTAATTCTTAGCAACTGCTATGATGGAATTTGAAATCAAAACAAGTTTTAAACTTAAGTATTCTGCAAATTATTACCCATAAAGAAATGGTTTAGAAAAATCCATGAACAAAAACTTGATTAGAATAATCAAAACCACTGTTGATCAAAACCAATGAAATTGGCACAAGTCATTGATATTTGCTCTTTGGGTAGACCGAATAACTCAGAAAAATTATATTGTCACCTCTCCATTCAATCTTGTGTATGGAAAAGAAGTTGTTCTTCCTACGAATGTAGTTATTCCCTCCCTTGCCTTAGTTCAATTCATTGATGAATCTCCTTCTTCTTAATTACAACTTAGACAATGTCAAATTATTAAGCTAGAAGAAGAAAGAGAAAAAGCTGAGCATACTCATGCACATCATCAACATATAGTAAGAGCTTCATTTAATTCAACTTCTGTTACTACAAAAAAGTTTCAAATTGGTAATCTAGTATTGAAATGGGAGAAAGCGCATGAGGAAAAAATTAAACACACGAAGTTTCAAAAACTCTCGCTAGGTCCATTTAAAATAATTGAAGAAATAGGCCCTTCAACATTCTTATTGCAAGATCTATCAGGCTAAAGAGATCCTTTTCGTGTTAATGGGCAGATTTTTAAAAAATATTTTTCATAGCAGGTAACCCCTTCTATTCCCTGTATATAGTGTCTTTTTCTTTCCCTTAGGAAAATAAAAGTTGCTTAGCATAAATTTTTGACTTTTCAAATAAACATCTCAGATGATACTTTTTGATTTATCGCTTATAGAAATAAGAAATGTTAAGGAAACAATCGAAATATTTGAAAGACAAATAGATTTTATTTTTACTCAAAGATGCAATTTCACTGAAGTCATTTATTCTCTGATGAACTCTCATCTTTATATAGAATGACTATTCTTTTATCAGTCAAGAAAATAATCTTTAACATAGCAAAGACTCTTTCATAGAAAAGAAATATAAAACTCAACATTATCATCCAAAAACCCTCAAAAGGATAATGATTCACCCCATCCGGGAAAACTTATCAATTTTTGAAATAAATTAAAAAACGATTATACTAGAAAAGCTTAAAATATAATAAGTCTCATCATGAGCTTATTTACAATTGTTGGAAATATTGTCATTGATGGAAAAGGAGCACAAAGAAGCAACACCATGACAAGGGAGCAGATCAGATCACTGAATTGATCGATGCCATCAAAGAAGTTACTTGGACTTCTAAATTGAGGGATGAAGATTGTCTAGATGTATTTCGCAATTGAAATTGACATCGTAAGAAGCATTTCAAAGAGGAATTACACATTTTTTTGTGTATACATAGTGCAGTGAGATCCGAGGGTTGAGTAACATTGAGGTTTTATCGTATTTATAACCGATGGATGAGAACCTCAAAATATGAATAAGCCATGTGTTGTCTGAATGGTGGAATGGGTTTGAAGATTGGATGGAACCCTGGCCTGTCTGAAATCATGAGTTGAAAAAATATGAAAAAACACAAAGTAATGGTGCAGTGAAATGAATCAATGGATTTTTTAAGTGTTTCACCAAGTATACAGAGGTGCCGTAAAGAGTTGGAAGCAGAACTGCGGACAACAACACAACAGAACAGTGAAGGCAGAATCATAAATGATGGTGCAGAGGTGGTTTTTGCAAACCAACAAATGGTTTTCGCGTGGGTAAGACCTAGTAAGTGGTAACTCCCTGAATGAACGCGATATGCCTCCGCAAGTGACACGTGGATGTCCAAAACCACTTATTTTGCATGCCTTGGAGTTGTTAACTGTCGAATTTTATTTGGACATGATATTCGTTGGATTAGAAGCATTGCATTTTGGGTGTGCGTCCACCGTTAAATGAAGGAAGCGGATAGATCGATTAAAAAAATCAGAAGGGTGAGTTGGAAATGCTGTGGGACACAGACATAATGTTATGTCGGCAGTTGATATTATAACCAAGGTAAGAACTTTATTAAGTGGAGGTTATATAATATAATTGATGGAATAAGTGGATTGGTAACGCTGTGGCCGAGAACATTTATGTATGTTGATACCTTTGATAAACTTTATCAAAGTCAAAAGTATAAAATGCATTTCCATATGATGGTTGGTAAATGTGGGCTGAAACTATGGTGTATTTATGACTTATGTTAAGTCGAGTCATAAGTCATAGAATTTGAAATGTGATGGATGCGATGTGATGCTATCGCATATCGCAATCGGTGATGCTCATGTGATAAGAATTCAGAAGTCATAGAATTTACGATGCGATGCGATCGCATATCGTAATTGGGGCAGGAGAAAAATCACACAAACACAATGGTCACAGAAAATGCGAAATGCGATATGATGACGTAGGGATGACATGGAAAGTGACGTAGCAATTGACGTGGACCTGACCCCACAAATCGCAAATAAATCAAGATGATGTGGCAAGATGACATAGCAGTGATGTGGCGATGATGTGGCAAGGTGACGTGGCACGATGACATGGAAATGACGTGGACCTGGCCCGCATATTGCAAATCACAATATCAGAGGGGTGAAGATCGTAAGAGAAAGGATGCGATGTGATGGATAGAAGCGATGCAATGTACCGATGCGAAGGGACACGTGGTGGCATAGCGTAATATTGTGCATCGGTGACGCTAAGTTCATCGCATACCGCGAAGTGGCAATGTGATGAGATGTGATGTGGCGATGTGATGTGAAGTGGCGATGTGAATCGGTGATGTGAAGTTCATCGCATATCACAGATCACAAAGCTCAAAATATATAGCTCTCATAAACACCGAAGTGCGATGAAAGGGCTGGATGCGATAGAGCTCAGAACTATTATTTAAGAGATTTCGAGTCCGAGTGTAGGTGATTTCCCTTTGTAAATTGCATCGGAAAGAAAAGGAGCCACATAGCAAAGAAAGTTTGAAACGCGGAAGTGCGATAAAGCGACAACCGTTGGATCACAGAGTAGAGATTTTCGATGCACGCTAGAAGTGCTAATTTGGGCATCGATAAATGTGCAAGATTGGTGGAAATGAAAACTTACGAAATTATAAGGTTTCCCTTTGAGAAATCGCATCGGGAGGTTGAAAGAGCAACATAGAAATGAAGAAAAAGAGAAATAACTAATACACTGAGATACAACCTGGTGCGACCCTTCGCACATCGCATATTGGGAGATCAGATGGACGAAGGCACATAGGATATCTGAATCGCCGAAGTGCGATAAAGAGAGTGGACATGATAAAGATCAAAGCTGAAGCCTAAAGAATTTCAAGTCCGGGCGTATGTGGAGTTTCCTGTGTAAATCGTTTCGGAGAGAAAAAGGAGGATTATAACGTAAAACAAAATGGAAAGTATGAACGCGGGTAAAAATTCTTGGGTAAGGACCCAACACAGAGAAAAAGGCAGAACCAATTATTTAGAAGAGCAGTGAAGGTTGAACGCTATGGACACGAGAAAAAGAGGCAGAGTTGGGAAAAGAAGAATATAGTGGCACTGTTGGAAACAAACAGCTAGTTCAAGTTAGTCCAAAATGACAGTTATGCAGAACTGTGTTGAATATAATAGCAGGAATCGAAATGACTCTAACAACAGTAGAAAAGACAAATGCACAATGAGAAAAGAGATGAAAGGACTGAGTGGAATATTTTTTTTGAAACTTTAAATGTAAATGAATTAATTATTTTTATTGTATGTGATGCAAAGGAAAGTCTCCAAACGAAAAGAAAAACTCCACTGTAATAAACAAATATATACATTCTGTTATATTATTCTGAATGTGCTAGACAAGAAAATGAGAAGGGGGAAGGAAAAGAGTGATGCATGTTCATTTCAAATTCCCTGTGGAATGCAAACAGTTATGAGGTGATCTCTATAAATAATGTTACTAGAATATGCATAGAAAAAAAAGAGAATAGAGAAAGAGGTGAGAGAATGTAAGAAAAAGGAGTAGAGAGAGGAGTTGTGAAGATCCAGAGATGACATAAAGCAAATTTGAAGGCTGGGAGGACACTAGTAAAGAAGGAGAAAACATAGCTGATATCCAGGTAAATCAGCATATGATTTTATTGTACAGTGAGGAAGTTGGTGCTTCCATATCAAGTTGTAGCTTGATAGATGTCCAGTTGTAGTTGGTTGAGGTAGAAGCCTCCTGTAGGTTGTAGCCTGTAGAAAATATATGGGAGTTGGAGCTTCCTTGAAAGTTGTAGCTTGTAGAATTGAGGTAGTAGCCTCCTATAGGTTGAAGCTTACATAAAATTAGTGGTGAGAGGGATTTGGAGCTTGCCTTTGCATCACAACAATAGTAAGATGTGGTTTTCTCCCTTATTGGTTTCCACTTATATCTGTTGTATATGTGCATGAGGATTATATGTTGATATTTTGTATTTAATCTGCTTAATGCCTGCTGCTCACTTATTAAGATTGTTGTTCCATTGTATATTAATTTAATCATGAAATAAAGTTGTAAATAAGTGTAAAATAAAGTTTTAGAAGACCATGACTACATTAAACTGATTCACCCCCCCCCCTCTCAATTTAACCAAGGGTTCAACAATTGGTATCACAGTAGGTTCCTTCTGTATCAATTTAACAACTGGAAGGAAGATCCTAGGTCCCAAAGATGGTTAGTCTAGAAGGATGCTCAACAAATAAAGCCCTTTTGTTTACTGGAACAAATTATGCCTTCTGGAAAATAAGAATGAGGACATACATAATGTCTCTAGGAATAGAAGTTTGGGCTGCTGTGGAATTAGGATATGCCCCAAAGGAGTCTGACACAGAGAAAGAAGCCAAAAAATATTTTATAGCTAATGCAAAAGCCATGAATGCACTCTTAAGTGGTTTTTGTGAGGAAGAATTTATCATGGGATACATTAGAAAGTATCCATGAGGGGGATAAAAAGGTGAAGCCTTCCAAGCTGCAAGTCTATAGAGCCCAGTTTGAAAATATAAAAATGAATGAAGAAGAAGATGTTGCTAGCCTCTTCTTAAGGGTTGCAAAAATTGTGAATAACATGAAATCTCTAGGAGAAACCATTAGAGAATGTGTAATTGTACAAAAGATATTGATATATTTAGCATCTAGGTTTAACCCCAAGTTTTCTGCCATAGAAGAAATAGCTGATTGGGAAACATTGACCATGAACCAATTACTTGGAAACTTAACAACCTATGAGATGAGACTTCCATAGAGGAAGTCAAATGTGAGGGAGGCAACCTTTAAGACAAATAAGAGAAAAGAATAAAAAGAAGATACATGCTCCTGCTTTGATGAAGAAGAGGCCAAATTTGTCAGAAGATTGGATAGAGGCTCGGGCAAGTATATAGGTAAACTTCCTTTTAAATGCTTAGTTGTGGAAGATTTGGGCACTATGCATCTAAGTGTCCTCATAAGAAAACAAAGAATCAGACTCAAGAGACATATAAAACCAAAACAAATAACTGGAAGAAAGGGAAGAGATTCAATAGAAGATCATTTTATACTCAGCAAGATAGTAGTGCATTTGAAAACTTAGATCAATCCTCAAATGAAGAAGGAACCTCTGAATTTGTGTTGATGGCCAACGAAGAGTCTGAAGGATTCCTTCTAGAAGATGAGGAAGAAGGTGAGGTAGATCTTGAGGGGGAGCTAAGAAGTGCCCTACAGGAAATATATAGACTTAAACTCAAGTGCAAAAAAAAGAAAGACATTCTCCTCAAATGTGTAAAATAGGTACCAAATTCAAATTACCTCATTCAATTGAGAGTATAACTTGAAGAAGCTAAGAAGGTGGAAGAGATTCTGCTAAATCAAATTAAAGATAAACATCAGGAGCAAGAGAAATTGGAAGAAGAAGTGGTATGCCTGAGAAAGAAACTAGAAAACACCTAAAGGGAATTGTCAATGAACACTACTCAAATGAAAAGCACTGAACAGTTGGACAAGATTCTAAATGCTCAAAGGTCTCCTCTCATAAAGGTTGGGATAGGATATGAAGGAGAAACCAGTAAGTCCAAGGTAGAAGATAACAAGAATATCATTTTTGTAAAAGCTATAAAGGATAATGAAACAACTCAAAAAGGAACCACAGAAGCAGAATCCAACAAAAACTTGATGTGTGATGAAACAAATAGAAACAAGTAGCAACATCAAGAGACAAAGAATGAGAGGAAGAAGCTAGTAATTGCAAAAATCTCAATTGTTCCTGAAGATCAATTTAACAAGTTCGGAAGATGTCAAAGGAAATTTTTTCCTCCTATGAGAAATTTCGCTTGTTTTTCCTATCACAAACTAGGACATATTGATGCATACTGTTAGACAAAGATAATCGATTACAACCAGTAAAAGATGCAGAAATTGAAAAGAATACCTCAAGCAAACAAATTGAGAGGAAAACCCTACACCAAGTACACTAATCGTTTCCATGGGTATTGTTTTTGGTGTAAGGGGTTCGGCCATAAAGCCATGGAGTGCATAACGTATGGACGAAGACTGATGCTTAAAACCCCAAGGATATTTATGAACAATGGAGAGTTCACTCGTACACATAATCCATTTAACAATATAATCAAATGCTTTGTATGCCATCAAATCGAACACATGTCTTCCAAATGTCCTCTCAAAGAAAGCCATACTTGTATGCAAGGGGTATTCTCAAATTGAAGGACTTGACTATGATGAAACCTTTTCCTCTGTAGCCAGAATGGAAGCAATCAGAATGTTTTTGGCCCTTGCATGCTATCATGATTTCAGGGTATACCAAATGGATGTGAGTCTGCCTTCCCGAATGGAGACTTAGAGGAAGGAGTCTACATGGAACAACCTGAAGGATTCTCCTTAATAGATAAACATGACTATGTATGCAGATTAAAGAAAGCCTTATATGGGCTGAAACAAGCCCCTCGTGCATGGTATTCAAGGCTAGACAAATACTTGAAAAAACAAGGGTTCAAGAAAGGAGGAGTAGACAACAATTTGTACATAAAGGCTAATGATAATGAACTCTTGATTGTAGTAGTGTATGTAGATGACATCATGTTTGGTAGCAACAAATATGAGTTAGCAAAAGGATTTGCAGAAGAAATGAAATCAAAATTTGAGATGTCTATGATTGGAGAGCTCACCTTCTATTTAGGTCTTCAAATTCAACAAAGAACACAGGAATATTTATTTCTCAAGAAAAATACTTAAGAGAAATGTTGAAAAGGTTTCAAATGGAAGACTAAAAACCTGTGTCAACTCCCATGATCACTAGATGCAAAATTTGTGCTAATGATGGATCTATAGATGTAGATCAAAAACTTTACAGATCCATGATAGGAAGTCTAATATACCTAACTGCTTCTAGACCAGACATTATGTTGGCAGTAGGACTTGTGGCAAGATATCAAGCAACACCAAAAAAAAATCATTTACTTTCAATCAAGAGAATATTTAGATATCTACAAGGAAATTATCATTATGGCCTATGGTATCCAAAAGGAAAAAGCTTCATATTGACAGCATACACAGATGAAGATTGGGCCAACTGTGTGGATGACTGGAAAAGCACAAGTGGAGGTGCATTTTATTTGGGAAAAATTCTAGTGGCATGGCTAAGCAAGAAGCAAACCTCTATCTCTCTATCTACAACAGAAGCAGAATACATAGCAGCAGCAACATGTTGCACACAATTAATGTAAATGAAACAAAATCTCTAAGACATGAAGGTAAGAATTGATGAACCCATTTCTATCAAATGTGACAATACAAGTGCAATAAGCATATCAAAAAATCCTGTACTTCATTAAAAAACAAAGCACATTCCAATAAAGTACCACTTCCTCAAAGAACAAGTAGCACAAAAATTAGTGAAGTTGGAATATGTACCAACTAAGGAACAAATAGTAGACATATTCACAAAACCTCTTGCTAAAGAACCATTTGAATGTCTAAGAGACAAGATAGGGGTAGTTTCTGTAGATGTTACTCTCTAACGTGATCAGAAATCATAAATAAAAAAAAGGTGGATGCATACAAGAAACAGGATCATTGCAGAAGACAAGTGGTAGTCAATATCACACAAGAAAGCATCATTCTAGGAGGAGAGCAGTCAATAAAAAATTGTCACAAAAGAGCTAGAGAAATGGAGCAGTACATGGAACAGGTCCTCAAGATCAGAAAATTATGAAAAGATATAAACCACACTGGGAAAAGTGCAACCCTTTGCCATTGATGTCAAAGGGGGAGGAAAATCAAGAAAAAGAAGAAAGGGTCTTATGAAAAGCAAGCAGAGGAAGTCATGGAGGAAGCATTGGAGTATTGCCATCAATGCCAAAGGGGGAGACTGTTGGAAATATTTTCATTGATGGCAAAGGATCACAAAGAGGCAGCACCATGACAAGGGAGCAAATTAGATCACTGAATGGATCGATGCCATCAAATAAATTACTTGGACTTCTAAATTGAGGGATGAAGATTGCCTGGATGTATTTCAGAATTGAAATTGACATCGTATGAAGCATTTCAAACATGAACTACACATTCTATTGTGTATACACAGTGCAGTGAGATCCCGGGGTTGAGTCACATTGAGGTTTTATCGTATTTATAACCGATGGCTGAGAACCTCAAAATATGAATAAGCCATGTGTTTTCTGAATGCCAGAATGGGTTTGAAGATTGGATGGAACCCTGGCCTATCTAAATGAGTTGAACAAATACGGAAAAACACAAAGTAATGGCGCAGTGAAATGAATCGATGGATTGTTTAAGTGTTTCACCAAGTATATGGAGGTGCCGTATTGAAGAGTTGGAAGCGGAACTGTGGACAACAAAACAGTAGAATATTGAAGGCAGAATCATAAATGATGGCGCAGAGATGGTTTTTTCAAACCAAAAAATGGTTTTTGCATGGGTAAGACCTGGTAAGTGGTGCGACACGTGGATGTCCAAAACAAATTATTTCGCGTGCCTTGGAGCCGTTAGCTATAGAAGTTTATTTGGACGCGATATTCATTGGATTAAAAGCATTTCATTTTGGGTGTGCGTCCACCATTAGATGAAGGAAGTGGATAGATCGATTAAACAAAGTGGAAGGGTGAGTTGGAAATGTTGTGGGACCCGTACATAATGATATGTCGGCAGTTGATATTATAACCAAGGTAATAACTTTATTAAGTGGAGGTTATATCATATAATTGACGAAATAAGTGGATTGGTAAAGCTGTGGCCAAGAACATTTATGTATGTTGATACCTTTGATAAACTTTATCAAAGTCGATAGTATAAAATGCATTTCCATATGATGGTTGGTAAATGTGGGCCAAAACTATGGTGTATTTATGACTTATGTTAAGTCGGGTCGTAAGTCATAGAATTTGGGATGCGATGGATGCGATGCGATGCTATCACATATCACAATCATCGATGCTCATGTGACAAGAATTTGGAAGTCGTAGAATTTGCGATGCGATGCGATTGCATATCACAATTAGGGTAGGAGAAAAATCACACAAACACAGTGGTCGTAGAAAATGCAAAGTGTGATATGATGATGTAGGGATGACATGGCAAGTGACGTGGTAGCTGAAGTGGACCTGACCCCACAAATCACAAATAAATCAAGATGACATGGAAAGATGACGTGGCAGTGACGTGGCGATGACGTGGCAAGGAGACATGGCACGAAGAGATGCAGATTACGTGGACCTAGCCCAGATATCGCAAATCGCAAAATTGGAGGGGTGAAGATCGTAAGAGCAAGGCTGCGATGCGATGTGCCGATGCGAAGGGACACCGGGCAGAACAACGCAATATCGCGCATCGGTGATGTGAAGTTCATCGCATACCGCGAAGTGGCAATGCAATGCAATGCGAAATGGTGATGCGAATCGGCGATGTGAAGTTCATCTCATATCGCAGATCACAAAGCTTAGAAGATATAGCTCTCATAAACATCAAAGTGTGATGAAAGGGCCTGATGCGATAAAACTCAGTACTATTATTTAAGAGATTTCAAGTCTGGGTGTAGGTGATTTCCCTTTGTAAATCACATCGGAAAGAAAAGGAGCCATATAGCAAAGAACGTTTGAAACACCAAAGTGCGATAAAATGACAACCGTTGGATCACAGAGTAGAGATCTACGATGTAGGTTAGAAGTGATAATTTGGGAATTGATAAATGTGCAAGATTGGTGGAAATGAAAACTTACGAAAGTATAAGGTTTCCCTTTGAGAAATCGCATTGGGAGGATGAAAGAGAAACATAGAAACGAAGAAAAAGAGAAATAGCCGATACGTCGATACGCCGAGATACAACCTGGTGGGACTCTTCGCACATCGCATAGCAGGAGATCAGATGGACAAAGGCACATAGGATATCTGAATCGACGAAGTGCGATAAAGAGAGCGGACGCGATAAAGATCAACGTTGAAGCCTAAAGCATTTGAAGTTCGGGAGTATGTGGAGTTTCCTGTGTAAATTGTTTCGGAGAGAAAAAGGAGGATTATAACAAAAAACAAAAAGAAAAGTATGAACGCGGGTAAAAAGGCTCGGGTAAGGACCTGACACAAAGAAAAAGGCAGAACCAAGTATTTAGAAGAGCGGTGAAGGTTGAACACTGTGTGTTAGCCAGCAATAAAATTTGTCATACTAAATGGTTGATAAATTATTTTGGAGCCTTCAAGGAATAGATTTTATTGCAAAAAGTGTTATCTCTTGAAGACTCATGAACACATCTGGTCATTACTCTTAATCTTCACTGCTATTTCCATTTTAAACTCTGAAATTCTGCTGTTTCCATAAGTGAAAATACTGCTGCAAAGGCCATTTTTCCCTCCTTCCACCACAAAACTAACCTTCACTTTTTACCCCTTTCACTCCCATAAATTCCTCTATTTTTCATTTTCCCCTGTTCACCTTTCATAAAATCCCCTTTACAGAGTTTAAAACTCCTTTTTAACTCTGTCGAAATCCCCAAATCCATTGAAAACTTGGAAAATTTTCATAAAAAATAAGTTTTTTTACCACAGGCTTAAGCCCCCTTGGGCCAAAGTCCTAACCACTTCCCCATTATATGCCTTGGTGCTGGAACCAAGCGCTCAACCATTTAAGCGCTTATCACATCGCAAAATTCAGAGCGCGCAAGTCTTTGTGCCATGCCAAAAGTTCCATTGCGATTAAGCCCTGTGTTTATATCCTCCGATCCTATTATTATTTCATATAACCCTTAGGCCTGCATTCGGTGCTTAAAACATTGTAATAATCCATTCCCTATCACCTTTTTTCTTTGTAAAGTCATAAAACCCACTTACCTAAAGTTTTGATCTAAATGCGTTGGAGTTAAGTTTTTTTAATGAAAAAATGGGTAGATTGAAAGACCCGCATCATTTCTCCGATGCGATTGAGCCCGTCATATAAACTCTGCCCTTCGATTTTACTCCATATAACTTCGCCCAAGACCAAGAGTTAAAAACCCGAGCGCCAATTGCATAGCAAAATTTGAATGGTTAGATTGAAAAGCCCAAGCCCGACCTCCGATTGCGATTGGCCCTCATATGGATAAGCCCCGGGCCTATTATCATTCCATATAGACCAAGGCCCTGCAGTCAGGCACCTATCCATTTCGTATTTATAAACCCGCCTCGATGCATAAAACCTTTGTTTATATTCAATTTTTGGTTTTCATAAGGTTTAAAGGTTTTCCACCATGTAAGATGTAAAACCATCTCCGTCGTTGGTCTAAAGCCGATCAAATGGCCCACACATGATCGCATCGCAAGCCTAAAGTTTTCAAAGAAAAGGACAAAACTGTAGCTATAAATTCTGATAAAGGTAAAGAGAAAGACACTCAAAATGTTACAAAATAGCGTGCAGACCTTAGTAGTACTAACACTTCAGCTAGTACTCCTTTAAAACCATTTGGTCAAATGTAAATAGAACAAATTAACAAGTAGATATTGCTGATAGAATGGCAGTTAACAAGGCTGAAACAAGTTCTTCAAAAAATCAAATTCCGTTCAGCCTAGAGCAGGAAATTTCCAAAATTAAAATCTTTGTTCCCTTGACTGAGTTAGCTGCCCAGAATGTATATAGGACCCAAATTTTGAAGGCTTTAAACATTGAAGAGAATAATGACACAACCAATCTTAATGATGACCAACCAGAGCTTATTTTTGTTCCAAAGATTGAAGGTAAGTATCAAGAGGGACCTGTTCCTCCCTTTTAAGTAAGTTTAAACGTTCATGACAAGATTTTGCACAATGCTATGCATGATTCCAGGGCTTCTCATAATTTAATGCCAAAAGCTGTAATGGAGAGCCTGGGTCTATAAGTCACCAGACCTTATAAAGACCTTTATTCCTTTGACTCGAGCAGAGTAAAATGTTTAGGATTAATAAAAGACCTCTGCGTTATCTTAGCCCAGATTCTAGCCAAATGTTTAGTGATGGAAGTTGTTGTGGCTAATGTGCCCCCAAAGTATGGAATGCTATTATCAAGATCTTGGGGGGCTAAGTTACAAGGAACTATGCAGATGGACATGACCTATGCGACTATCCCTATTTTCAATCAAACAAGAAGACTATATAGAGAGTCCCATATGCAATACACAGTTACAAGTCAAGACAGACCTCAAAACTCTCCTCTGCATTCTGTAAACACAGGCCTTGATTATTTTATTTTGTTTAATGATGAATCATTTAGTGAATAAGTCACTCTAACAGAATTAATGGCCGATAGAGAGGAAGAGGCGAACACCACAGAAGTGTCAAAATAGTTTGTTGCATTTGAAAACTTTAGCAAACCGAACACTGGTCTTGAACTACAAGTCATGCGTCCATTGCTCTTAAACCTTGATAGTCAAGAAAACAACCCTCAACACAGTGAAAAACCTGAGGAGTTGAAACAAATACAACTAAGTGTTGATATTCCACAACAACCCGAAAGCACTTTAGTTGTAGAGGACAGTACCCAAGATCAAACCGAAACTAGTCCTCTGTGGAGTATGAACTTCGATGGGTCATGCACTAGAACTAATGCCGGTTCAGGTGTTTGGATTTGCAACACTGAGAATAATCACACAGAAAACATTTCCTGTAGATTAAACTTTCAGTGTTCAAACAACATAGCGGAATACGAATCCCTACTTTTAGGCTTGTGTTTGTTGAAAAATTTAGGAGCCAAGCGAATTAAAGCATATGTGGGTTCCGATTTAATCATTAGGCAAGTCAACGGGGAATACAACACAAATCACCCAAGTCTTAGGGCCAATCAAAACGATGTTGTGGATCTTTTAAAAACTTTTGAGGAGTACCAAGTAATATTTGTCCCAAGAAAAAGAAATATCGCAGCCCACAACTTAGCCTTTGCAGCCAGAACATGTTTAACACCATATGAAAATAAAGACTAAACAACTCAAATAAAATTTAGACCAGCCATTCCTGATAACGAAAAATACTGGTAGGTGTTTGATGGAGACAAAAAAATAGAAGACTTCGTTCAATTCATAAATGAATTCGAACTAAACAGTTTGAACTCAGATTATGAAACAGACTGCAACAGTGAAGAAAATTTTCTTGGTGAAGAAGAACCATCTCGTGAACTTGTTAATATTAATATACTGTCTAGAAAATTTGAAAACAAAACAGAATTGATTGCAGAGTTAGAAACAGAGGAGTTAGAAACTCTGCAGTCTAATGATTAGAGTTTGCCCAAGGGTCTGGCCCCTTTAGAGGAGTTGTTCGATTTTAACGATGTGGCTAGGAAGCCAAAACAGGAACCTGTAGAGACTGAAGTGGAAGAGTGCAATATAGGCAGTGAAGTTAAACATATGATGATTAAACTGTCTAAGACCTTAACAGATCACATTAAACTCAAATACATAGAGATGTTTAAGGAATTTTCTGATGCTTTTGCGTGGAGTTACGAATATCTTAAGTCCTATGACATCGAAATAATACAGCACAAAATTCCTCTCAAGGAAAACCAAAAACCATTCAAACATAAGTTGCGCAGAATTAACCCTGTTCAGTTGCGTTTGGTCGATAAGGAGATTAAGAAAATGTATGAAGCTGATATTATTGTCCCTATTAGATATTCTGAGTGGGTGTCTAATTTGGTGTCAGTTAGGAAGAAAACTGGAGAGATCAGGCTTTGTATAGACTTTAGAGACTTAAACAAAGCTTCATTGAAAGACAACTACCCTTTACCTAAGATGGATCATATTTTACAAAGGGTGGTAGGGTCTAGAAGAGTTTCTTTGCTTGATGGCTACTCAGGGTACAATAAGATCTTAGTTCACCCTGATGATCAATTAAAGGCAACTTTTAATACACCATGGGGCACTTTCATGTATGTGAAAATGCCCGTTGGTCTAATGAATGTTGGAGCAACTTTTCAGAGAGCCATGGACATAACATTCTCCAAAGAACTGGGCTACTTCATCATTATCTACCTTGATGATGTTACTGTTTTTTCAAAAATAGATGAAGAGCACTTAGCACATTTAAGAACAATCTTCGAGAGATGCCGAAATTTTGGGATATCTTTAAACCCTAAGAAAACACTTTTCAGTCTCCAAGAAGGTAAGCTTCTTGGGCACATTATTTCAGAAGAGGGTATTAAGATAGATCCAAAGAGGATTGAGGCCATATTGCAAATATCTCATCCTCGAAGCATCAAGGAGTTGCAATATTTCATTGGAAAGATTAAATTTTTGAGAAGGTTTATCCCCAACTTAGCTGAGCTCCTTAGAAATATCACAAACATGTTGAAGAAGGAGCAAGGGGTAAAATGGACCTTGGAAGCAAATAAGTCCTTTGAGCTGGTGAAACAAGCTTTAACCAAAACACTGGTTCTAATAAGTCCTAATTTTTCAAAAGATTTTTATATTTTTTCATTTGCATCAGAACATACAATAGCTGCTGTCCTTCTACAGAAAAATCCACAAGGACAAGAGTAGCCTATTACATTCTTTAGCAAGGCTTTAAGGGATTCCCCTCTGAAGTATAACATTATGGAAAAACAAGCCTTTTCTTTGGTTAAGGCTTTGAAAGACTTCAGAGTATACATCTTGCACTCACACATCATTGCCTTTGTCCCAAACTCAGTTGTCAAAGACATTCTAACACAGGACCCAGATGGTAAAAGAGGTAAGTGGATTGATGTTATTCTCGAATATGATTTAAAGATAAAACCCACTAAACTCATCAAAGGCCAAGGTCTAGCTAGATTGATGGCTGAATCAAATTTTGAAGTTCTTGATATTAATATTATTAATGCTTTGGATGAACAAGAGGAAATCTCAAATCCCATTGTTGAAGACCATTTTATGAATTCCTCTTGGTATGCTAATATTATTTATGTTTTGTTTAAATTAAATACACCTCTTGGTTTGAAAAAAACAAAGTCAAGGTTTTTGAAATTGAAAGCTATAAACTATTGCATTATAGACAGATGTCTTTATTGGAAAAATGCAAGTGGTATATTGCTTAAATGTTTGCCTGAGTTTGATGCAGAGAAGGTTAAGCACGAGTTCCATGAAGGAGAGTGTGGAGGCCATTTATACTGGAAGACAACAACCAACAAAATCTTGAGCGCTGGTTACTATTGGCCTACTCTCTTTCTTGATGTACACAAGATGATAATTGCCTGTCATAAATGTCAAATTTTTTAACGCAAGAGGAAGCTACTACCTCTGCCTTTGCATCTAATCACTATTGAAGCCCCTTTTCAACAATGGGGACTTGAATTCATAAGTGAAATCCATCCATCATCTTTAGCTCAGCATAGATGGATTCTCACTGCCATAGACTACTTCACTAAATGGATAGAAGCCATCCATTGTAGACATGCCAATGATTCTTCTATTATAAAATTCATGGAGAATAATATTCTCTATAGATTTGGCTGTCCTACCAAGATCATCATTGATAATGTAGTAGCATTTGGATCAAAGAAGATGGTTGAGTTCTGTCACAAATATCAGATAACATTGGGGCATTCCATGGCCTATTACCCTCAAGGTAATGGACTTGCAGAATCCTCAAACAAGAGTTAGTTAACATAATCAAGAAGTTGTTGGAAGACAACAAAAAGTCTTGGCACACAAAGCTTATGCATGCACTTTGGGCTGACGGATTGACTTTGAAGAAATCTATTGGCATGTCACCCTACCATCTTGTGTATGGTACTGATGCAATATTTCCTACCAGCCTTGGTGTGTCAGTTATGAAGTTAATTCAAGAGGTTTAGTCTGAATATAATGACATGATGCGAAGGATAAATTAGACTATTCATCTTCAGCAAACCAGAGAGGAGGTTTATAACAAAGCATTGCAGAAGCAAGACAACATTAAAAAGGTTTTTGACAGAAGAACAAAGGCCAACAATTTTAATGTCGGGGACAAAGTTTTAAAATGGGACTCAAGAAGGGAAGATAAGGGCAAGCATGGAAATTTTGACAACTTATGGCTTGGCCTTTACTCCATTCATTCAGGTGCTGGTAATAATGCCTTTTTCTTACAAGAGTTGAATGGAGCAGAATTGTTTGGAGGTCTTGTCAATGGTAGGATGTTCAAACATTACTTCTCTTGATCCATGTCATGTTCTGGAAAGCCCTTTTACCTTTTTTCTCATTATAAATATTTCATCCATATTTGCATTCAAATTTAGAAAAATAAAAAATACAAAAACAGTGAAAGAAAGAAAAGAGGGCAGATTGTAAAAACAATAAAGGTATAGCCCCATACCAACAAAAAGAGAAACAAATCTGAAAGTGTGCAAGCTTAAATTCCACTCCGTAAAACACACTTCTAATTAGTCATATAGCCTAATATTGACTAATTAGTTTTCAATTGACTGCTAATAGGATTAGTGAATTTGATTTGCCAAACAGTTTAATCTTGGCTTATCAGTAGGTAGATTAGGCTAGAAATTAAAGGTTCAAAAAAGCTCAAAACATGAACCTAAGTTTCAAAAGAAGAATAACTCAAATCTGTTTAAATTTCTGAGTCAAAACAGAGGATTAACTGGTTCTATTTAGCTGAAAATTTGAACTTGTCAACAAAGGAAGAAAAGCTCAAACAAGAGGCAAAAATAGAGCTGTAAAAAGATGAAGGAAGTGCTTTGGACTTTCAGATCTTAAAACTTCCATTTTGATTTAATTTTTTGCAAAATAATGTCTATGTGCAGCTTTTTTTTATGCCATAGATTAGCATCAGGTTAGACTGTTCAATCCTAACTTGTATGCTTTTTGAATTTCTGTTGTAGAATTTAGAGAATAAAAAATCTGTTAGACTGTTTAATCCTAACAGATTGGTAGATTAGGTAGAGAATAATATGGACTCAACTGTTTAATTTGAGTTAATGGAGAAATACGGAGTAGAAATAGATTAGATTTTATGCTTTCGAAAGAATAAAATGTTGTGAAAGAGTTTTCCAATCAAAGTGCACTCTAAAGAAGAAAAAATGTTAGATCAGTAGGATTGGGTAGGTAGAAAGTTTGTGTTGATGAAGATCCATTGTTGTTGTGGCTTCTAATATGTTTTCAGAGCAAAATAAGATCATCCCAGCAAAGGAAGGGCAGCCCAATGGACGAGGCACTAATCAGCCTCCCAGAGGATGCAAGTCTGAAGTTCTCAATGCCTTCAAGAAGGCACCATCCCCAAGTGGAGCCACTGTTAGCCACCAATAAAATTTGTCATACCAAATGGTGGCTAAATGATTTTGGAGCCTTCAAGGAACATATTTTATTGCAAAAAGTGTTATCTCTTGAAGACTCATGAAGGCATCTGGTCATTAGTCTTAATCTTCACTGTTGTTTCCATTTCATACTCTGAAATTCTGTTGTTTCCATAAGTGAAAATACTGCTGCAAAGGCCATTTTTTCCTCCTTCCACCACAAAAATAACCTTCATTTTTTACCCCTTTTACTTCCATAAATTCCTCTATTTTTCATTTTCCCCTGTTCACCTTTCATGAAATCCCATTTACAGAGTTTAAACTCCTTTTTAACTCTGTCGAAACCCCCAAATCCATTGAAAACTTGGAAAAATTTCATAAAAAATAAGTTTGTTTACCACAGCCTTAAGCCCCCTAGGGCCAAAGTCCTAACCACTTTCCCATTATACGCCTTGGTACTGGAACCAAGAGCTAAACCATTTAAGCACTTATCACATCGCAAAATTCAGAGTGCACAAGTCTTTGTGCCATGCAAAAAGTTCCGATGCGATTAAGCCCTGTGTTTATATCCTCCGATCCTATTATTATTTCATATAAACCCTAGGCCCACATTCGGCGCTTAAAACATTGTAATAATCCATTCTCGATCACCTTTTTTCTTTGTAAAGTCATAAAACCCACTTACCTAAAGTTTTGATCTAAATGCGCTGGAGTTATGTTTTTTTAACGAAAAAATGGGTAGATTGAAAGACCCACATCATTTCTCCGATGTGATTGAGCCCCATCATATAAACTCCGCCCTTCAATTTTACTCCATATAACTTCACCTAAGACCAAGAGTTAAAAACCCGAGTGCCAATCACATCACAAAATTCGAATGGTTAGATTTAAAAGCCCAAGCCCAACCTATGATTGCGATTGGCCTTCATATGCATAAGCCTCGGGCCTATTATCATTCCATATAGACCAAGGCCCTACAATTGGGTGATTATCCATTTCGCATATATAAACCCGCCCTGACGCATAAAACCTTTGTTTATATTAAGATTTTGGTTTTCATAAGGTTTAAAGGTTTTCTGCCATGTATGATATAAAACCATCTCCACCGTTGATCTAAAGCCGATCAAACGGCTCGCGCGTGATCACATCGCAACTTTTTTGTCGAGCGCATTAACATAATTCCACCCCTGATTGATCAACCTCCGATGAGTTCTCTGCCGTCGATCTGATCTGCAGATCGATGGTCCGCACTTAATCGCATTGGTGCATTACAAGTTCTCCGCCCTACCGATCGTCGATCTCCGATTGTATCTGGGCCGTCCATGTGTCTAGATTAGACGGTCTAGATCGCATCTCCCAAATTTGGTTAAATTTATGCGGCCCCGCTCATAATGTTTTTCGGCCAATTACAGCTGTTGATCTCTGCAGATCAATGGTCCTCCTTCATCCTTCCTCAGCCTATATATTATTTCATGTTAGCCCCAAATCTAATCTCAGATGTCTATATCTCAGATCCAACGACCTAGAATGAAACCGCCCATCCCGCTACCGTCTGCACATCTACCTCGTATCACGTTCACTTTCCCACCATCAGATCTGAGACCCTTGATCCGGCGGCCCACGTCCTGAGTCGCACAACTTTAAGCACGAAGTATAATTCTTAAAAATTACGCGATGTAAGTGATTTTCTGAGGCCACGTGTCAGGTGGGGACGCATATCGCGTTCCAAAAGGAAAAACTGCCTACCCACCCTTTTGTCGCGCGAAAGCAATTGTTTTGCACCCCTGAAACTGCGTTCCCTCTTTCCTTTGAGTGATTTCGTACACGCCTTCTTCCATTGATGTCTGCAGATCAACGGCCCAGATCTAATCTGGCCTTTACATATCACCCTCCACCCTTGCCGAAGGTTTTTAACATATAATCTCCATCGTTGATCTAGTGGGCCACTCTCATCCAATGGCCCACAATCATCCTGAACCCCAAACTCCTTTTTTGTAATATTTCTTCCGAAATAAAGGTTTTTTACCCCATTTCTTCTCATTTCTCTTATTTTCCAAACAGTGTGGCTCCTTCACACTGTTAAATAAAAACCAATCCCCACCGTCAATCTCTGCGCAATCAACGGTTCTGACATATTTTCTCCCTCTTCTCTCCTTTCTAACCTCCTCTGACAAATCTACACCGTTGGATGATGCCATCCAATGGCCACGCTCCTCCCCACACCCTCTGAAGCAGTAAAACCCAATAACGCAGGATTTTTTAAATTGTTTATGTTTTGCCGGTGATTAATGGTTTTCCATTATATTGAAGAAAAAGCCGAAGGCTGGGAATGAAGATTCTCACGCCTTCATTTCATTAAAGGGAAGCCATCCATGGGTTCAATTACCACGTCTCGTCAATGCTTCATGGGAATTGATGCCTCACGAGCCTAGTGTGGCCTTGCACATCAACAAGACACATAGTTAAAATAATTAAAAAGAGTATCAGTGTCGAAGACAGAACACAGCAGAACAGAAGATTGAAGACAATTTATGGGATTACGGCTAAGATTGATTATCAAAATCCTAATCTTCCAAATTAAAACATAGTTAAAGAAAATCATAAGTGTTTTATCAGACAGAAAGGCCTCCACCACCACACCTGAGGCCAATTGAATCCTCTCAGCTACCTCAAAGCCACCTGTGCCTCAAAGCATTCAAAATAGAGGCCGAAGTTATTGATCAAATGAAGATATTTTCCTCAGTGAAGCCAAAGATTTAATTACGCTAAGGGAACTTAATGCAAAAAATATCAGCAGAGTTATTACATCTTGAAACAGAGCCTAAAAGTCAACAAAGGCTCCCACCGAGCTGAATCTTAAATTTAAAATAATTAATACAGACGGAACATTTGTAAGCTTCTTCATCGAGCCCCTCAAAGGCCGAGAAGTCATTAGTCTGTATTAATTTCCCTAGGAGATCTTTTATCAGATCTCACCTCCTCATTCTTCTATAAATACTTCTCTAGAAGATGAGAAAACGTTGGTTGCTGAACTTTGAAATATACTTGAGCCTGAGATTCCTACTTTTAAATAGTATTCACTGGCTCTTGAAGCTTTGCTTGTGATAGAATAGTTAGGCTAGGAAGTGTAGATGATTGCTAAACTGAAGCATTGGACTTAAAGCTGTAACTGGTTTGAAGCATCAATACAAGCTGATTTATGGGATCCTAGTCTATGTTGACGATGATGTTTTTCTTATTGTAAATCATTATTTTATTTCTGTTTTCACTTTGTCCATTTTCTCTCATAAAGAACAACAAGCATAGAGTTAGGATTTACTGTATATTAGTACTCTTCTCTGATTGATAAGCTTTATCTAAATGTTTTCTTAAAAATCGTGTTATTTAGGAATGATTTAATTGAGTTTAAGCATAGGAATGTTGGCGTTCCCTCGTCCTACTGTCTTAGCTAAATATTATTCTTAAATGTTATTTTCAGTTCATGTTAAGTAGAGAGAAACTAAGGAAGATATGGTGAGCCCTGGTCCTAGTTTTATCCCCAAATACTATCTGAAAGTTTCCCTTGGAGTGTGTTGAAAGCTGGCTAGTTTTGAAGTACTTACCAGATCTTAGACCATTCTTTGTTATCTTTGTGTTTGTCTTGAAAGTTACCAAGTAAAGCAGAGCTAGGAGAGGATTTGTGGTGAGCCCGACCCACTAGTTTCTTCTCCAACAGTAGCCTTCAAGTTCCCTTCTGTGTTTTAAATGTTTTCTATTGAAATTATATCGAAGACTAGCTAGTTTCGAAGTACTTACTAGATCCTGGATTGATTTTATGTTTTTCTTAAGTGTTTGTCAAGGGTTGGCTAGTTTCAAAGTACTTACCAGATCCTGGGCTGCTCTTTGTTCTTCATTTGTTTAATTCCCCTTCTTTTTCTATCATTTCATTCCATAAATCAACTTTAAAGAGATCCTTAGACATAGATGACTTGCCCCATGGACCACTCTTGCCCCTTTTTGTTTCAATTAAACCCTATTATGACTCCATAGCCCAATGGACTAAAACCTGCAATCATCCACCTTTTTGGCCAAAGCTTTTTCTATTTTCTTGCAACTTCTCACCTTTGAAACTCTTTGCATTTAGAACTTTCCCCCTAAATAATAATCATGCTCAACCATCCAAAAACAAAACAAAACCCTCGGCCTTCATAACTAGCCTAATATCATTACCCAAAACTTCAAAGACAAATCCATCTTTGCACTTATTGGAGAGATCCCCCTCCGGATTCAGGAGGGCTAGATCCTAGAATCCCAAAGTGGTTGAAACAGTGTTTCTCCCCGGAATTCAATAAACATTGTGGTATACCATAAAACCTTTTACCTCCAAAAGAGCTAAAAACTTCCACTTGGCGACTCCACAATCCTCAACAGACCTTAAGACTCCACTGGGAAGAACCATTATCATTATAACATCATTGAAACTCAGTTAGGGGACTGCAGGATTGCAATTTGTGTAAACAGATTATTTAACCTCTTAAAGACTGTCATATCTAGTTGAACTTTTCTTGTTTAGTAGGGTCTGAAAAACACAACATAGTGGCTCCTAGAAAGATTCATACTAGAGCCCATCCTGACCCTGATCCACCTGATATAGTTGATAACCCAGAATTTAGTATCCTTAGGGAGTCTCCTAGGATTAAATTATCAATTGTTTTCAGATCGCCCTTGAGAGCTAATTCAGTTCCTAAAAATCTTTCCGCTCTACAACAATCACAAGCTGAATTAGTAAATCCTCTTAGAACTAGGTCATTTGATGATATAATTCAGCTAGACTCTCAGTCTTCACTTTCATCCCCGGAAGAAAGTGAACATCCTGGTAGTAGAGAAACAACACCACCTGATTTACACTTCCTTCACAATTTAGGTGTCTCTCATCCAAGATAAGCTCAACAATCTACTGTTGTTCCATCCAAATATGTTCACCAAACACCCACTATCCAAAACACTCAACCTCAGCCCACTTTACCTTTTGTTAATCCACCTCTTGTAAATCCACCTCCACCACATATCATGGCAGCATGGTATGCTCCCTTAGTCCTTCCTGTTCCCTTAGTCAATCTTCCACAGGACTATCAGTCCAAAATTCCATTATATGATGCTACTAATGCTACTACTTCATCGCAACACGTGGATAAGATGAATGACTACTTTGAGAAAAATGAAATTGATGATGATTCTGTCAAACTGATACTATTTGCTCAAAGTCTAGGGGGAGAAGTAAGAAAATGGTTTAAAGGCTTAACCCCCCATAGTATCAATGATCTCCAAGCCTTACATCAAACATTCTTAAACAAACGGGAAGTGAAGAAGAATCCTCTCCAGGTCCTTTATGATTACAATAACTTCCATAGAAACACTCGGGAAAGTGTACAAGCTTATTGTACCAAATTTAACAGTGTATATAATGCACTTTACCCAGATCTAAAACCTCCACAAGGCTAAGCTCTAAACAAGTTTCCTGAAGGGTTTGACCCTGAGATGGCCTATCAGCTAAGAGAGAGAGATCTTGCAACTCTTGAAGAGATGCAAAAAGGAGCTCTTGCTATGGAAGCGAACTTAATGGAGAAGAGAGCAAGAATGAAAAATGAGAAGAGAGTATATTTTAGAGAGGAATCCACACCTTCTACTTCCAGCTCAAAGATGGAAATAATGATGGAGGAAATGATGAAGAGAATGAGCATCTTTGAGAGAGCACAAACAATTCAGAACCAAACTGCTCCTCAAAATAGAAACCAAAACCAGAATCAGAATCTTAGAAGGAACCGACCTCCAAACAGACCTAGGGAAGATGATCAACAGATCACTCCTCCCTTTCATCAAAACTATGTGAGTGAGGTTGAGGAAATAGATGAACCCAGAGAGGAAGATGATATCAACATGCTAGGTGTAGATAATGATGACTTTGAGATTCATTATGATAAGAAACAAAGTATTTACACGCCTTATGATGACAAAAGAGATGATGACGAAAGATATTATCAAGACATGGAAAATGTCATCATAGAGTCTCAAAGAGAATATGACCTTAGAAGCAAAACCGGTCAACAAACTCCCAACACCAAAACCTCTGACAAATCTTCACAAAACAACACTGCAACCAAGCCTAACGTTGTCAAACAAAAGGACAAAACAGTAGCTGTAAATTCTGATAAAGGTAAAGAGAAGGCACTCAAAACATTACAAAACAGAGTGCAGACCTTAGTAGTACTAACACTTCAGCTAGTACTCCTATTAAAACCATTTGGTCAAATTAAAATAGAACAAATCAGCAAGCAGATGTTGTTGATAGAATGGCAGTTAACAAGGCTGAAACAAGTTCTTCAAGAAATCAAATTCCGTTCAGCCTAGAGCAGGAAATTTGAAAAATTGAAATCTCTATTCCCTTGACTCAGTTAGTTGCCCAGAATGTATATAGGACCCAAATTTTGAAGGCTTTAAACATTGAAGAGAATAATGACACAGTCAATCTTAATGATGACCAACCAGAGCTTATTTTTGGTCCAAATATTGAAGGTAAGTATCAAGAGGGACCTGTTCCTCCCTTTTATGTAAGTTTAAACGTTCATGACAAGATTTTGCACAATGCTATGCATGATTCCGGGGCTTCTGATAATTTAATGGCAAAAGCCATAATGGAGAGCCTGGGTCTAAAAATCACCAGACCTTATAAATACATTTACTCCTTTGAATCGAGCAGAGTAAAATTTTTAGGATTAATAAAAGACCTCTGCATCAACTTAGCCCAGATTCCAGCCAAATGTTTAGTAATGGACGTTGTTGTGGCTGATGTGCCCCAAAAGTATGGAATGCTATTATCAAGATCTTGGGGGGCTAAGTTACAAGGAACTGTGCAGATAGACATGACCTATGCCACTATCCCTATTTTCAATCAAACAAGAAGACTATACAAGGAATTCCATATGCAATACATAGTTACAAGTCAAGACAGACCTCAAAACTCTCCTCTGTATTCTGTAAACACAGGCCTTGATTCCTCTATTTTGTTTAACGATGAATCGTTTAGTGAACAAGTCACTCTAACAAAATTAATGGCCGATAAAGAGGAAGAGGTGAACACCACAGAAGTGTCAGAATAGTTTTCTGCATTTGAAAACTTTAGCAAACTGAACACTGGTCTTGAACTACAAGTCATGTGTCCATTGCTCTTAAACCTTGACAGTCAAGAAAACAACCCTCAACACAGCGAAAAACCTGAGGATTTGAAACAAATACAACTAAGTGCTGATATTCCACAAAAACCTGAAAGCACTTTAGTTGTAGAGGACAGTACCCAAGATCAAACCGAAACTAGTCCTCTGTGGAGTATGAACTTCGACGGGTCATGCACTAGAACTAATGCTGGTGCAGGTGTCTGGATTTGCAACACTGATAATAACCACAAAGAAAACATTTCCTGTAGATTAAACTTTCAGTGTTCAAACAACATAGCGGAATACGAATCCCTGCTTTTAGGCTTGTGTTTGTTGAAAAAGTTATGAGCCAAGCGAATTAAAGCATATGGGGATTCTGAGTTAATCATTAGGAAAGTCAACGGGGAATACAACGCAAATCACGCAAGACTTAGGGCCTATTGAAATGATGTCATGGATCTTTTAAAAACTTTTGAGGAGTACCAAGTAATATTTGTCCCAAGAAAAAGAAATATCGCGGCCCACAACTTAGCCTTTGCAGCCAAAACATGTTTAACGCCATATGAAACCAAAGACTGCACAACTCAAATAAAATTCAGACAAGTCGTTCCTGAAAAAGAAAAATGTTGGCAGGTGTTTGACGGAGACAAACAAATAGAAGACTTCATTCAATTCAAAAATGAATTCGAACTAAAAAGTTCGGACTCAGATTATGAAACAGACTACAATAGTGAAGAAAATTTTCTTGGTGAAGAAGAACCGTCTCCTGAACTTGTTAATATTAATCTACTGTCTAGAAAACTTGAAAACAAAATAGAATTGATTGCAGAGTTAGAAACAGAGGAGTTATAAACTCTGCAGTCTAATGAGCAGAGTTTGCCCAAGGGTCTGGCCCCTTTAGAGGAGTTGTTCAATTTTAACGATGTGGCCAAGAAGCCAGAACTGGAACCTATAGAGAATGAAGTGGAAGAGTGAAATATAGGCAGTGAAGTTAAACATATGATGATTAAACTGTCTAAGACCTTACCAGCTCACATTAAACTCAAATACATAGAGTTGTTTTAGGAATTTTTTGATGTTTTTGCGTGGAGTTACGAATATCTTAAGTCCTATGACACCAAAATAATACAGAAAAAAAATTCCTCTCAAGGAAAACCAAAAACCATTCAAACAGAAGCTGTGCAGAATTAACCTTGTTCAGTTGCCTTTGGTCGAGAAGGAGATTAAGAAAATGGTATGAAGCTGGTATTATTGTCCCTATTAGAAATTCTGAGTGGGTGTCTAATCTGATGTCAGTTAGGAAGAAAAATGGAGAGATCAGGCTTTGTATAGACTTAAGAGACTTAAACGTAGCTTCATTGAAAGACAACTACCCTTTACCTAAGATGGATCATATTTTACAAAGGGTGGTAGAGTCTAGAAGAATTTCTTTGCTTGATGGCTACTCAGGGTACAATCAGATCTTAGTTCACCCTGATGATCAATTAAAGACAACTTTTACTACACCATGGGGCACTTTCATGTATGTGAAAATGCCCTTTGGTCTAATGAATGGTGGAGCAAATTTTTACAGAGCAATGGACATAGCATTCTTCGAAGAACTGGGCTACTTCATTATTATCTACCTTGATGATGTTACTGTGTTTTCAAAAACGGATGAAGAGCACTTAGCACATTTAAGAATAGTCTTCGAGAGATGCCAACAGTTTGGGATATATTTGAACCCTAAGAAAACACTTTTCGGTCTCCAAGAAGGTAAGCTTCTTGGGCACATTATTTCAGAAGAGGGTATTAAGATATATCCAAAGAGGATTGAGGCCATATTGCAAATATCTCATCCTCGAAACATCAAGGAGTTGCAATCGTTCATTGGAAAGATTAAATTTTTGAGAAGGTTCATCCCCAACTTAGCTAAGCTCCTTAGAAATATCACAAACATGTTGAAGAGGAAGCAAGGGGTAAAATGGACCTTGGAAGCAAAGAATTCCTTTGAGCTGGTGAAACAAGTGTTAACCAAAACACTGGTTTTAATAAGTCCCGATTTTTCAAAAGATTTTTATATTTTTTCATTTGCATCAGAACATACAATAGCTGTTGTCCTTCTACAGAAAAATCCACAAGGACAAGAGCAACCTATTGCATTCTTTATCAAGGCTTTGAGGGATGCCCCTCTAAAGTATAAAATTATGGAAAAGCAAGCCTTTGCTTTGGTTAAGGCTTTGAAAGACTTCAGAGTATACATCTTGCACTCACACATCATTGCCTTTGTCCCAAACTCAGTTGTCAAAGACATTCTAACACAGGACCCAGCTGG
The DNA here is from genome assembly GCA_034641835.2 of Pinus albicaulis. NCBI lineage: Eukaryota > Viridiplantae > Streptophyta > Pinopsida > Pinales > Pinaceae > Pinus > Pinus albicaulis. Next base: position 361,900,319 of record CM076572.1, on the reverse strand, counting down.
TAAGAGAGGTAACTGTTATTCTTGAATATGATTTAGAGATAAAACCCACTAAACTCATCAAAAGGCCAAGGTCTAGCTACATTGATGGCTGAATCAAATTTTGAAGTTCTTGATATTAATATGATTAATGCTTTGGATGAACAAGAGGAAATATCAACTCCCATTGTTGAAGACCATTTTATGAATTCCTCTTGGTATGCTGATATTATCTATGTTTTGCTTAAATTAAATACACCTCTTGGTTTGACAAAAACAAAGGCAAGGTTTTTGAAATTCAAAGCTATAAACTATTGCATTATAGACAGATGTCTTTATTGGAAAAAAGAAAATGGTATATTGCTTAAATGTTTGCCTGAGTTTCATGCAGAGAAGGTTAAGCACGAGTTCCATGAAGAAGAGTGTGGAGGCCATTTATACTGGAAGACAACATGCAACAAAATCTTGAGGGCTAGTTACTATTGGCCTACTCTCTTTCTTGATGTACACAAGATGATAATTGCCTATCATAAATGTCAAATTTTTGAAGGCAAGAGGAAGCTGCTACCTCTGCCTTTGCATCCAATCGCTATTGAAGTCCCTTTTCAACAGTGGGGACTTGGACTTCATAGGTGAAATCCATCCATCATCTTTAGCTCAACATAGATGGATTCTCACTACCACAGACTACTTCAATAAATGGATAGAAGCCATCCCTTGTAGACAGGCCAATGATTATGTTATTATAAAATTCATGGAGAATAATATTCTCTCTAGATTTGGATGTCCTACCAAGATCATCACTGATAATGCAACATCATTTGGATCAAAGAAGATGGTTGAGTTCTGTCACAAGTATCAGATAACATTGGGGTATTCCATGGTCTATTACCCTCAAGGTAATGGAATTGCAGAATCCTCAAACAAAAGTTTAGTGAACATAATCAAGAAGTTGTTGGAAGACAACAAAAAGTCTTGGCACACAAAGCTTGTGCACACACTTTGGGCTGACAGATTGACTTTGAAGAAATCTATTGGCATGTCACCCTACCAGCTTGTGTATGGTATTGATGAAATCTTTCCTACCAGCCTTGGTGTGCCAGTTATGAAGTTAATTCAAGAGGTTCAGTCTGAAGATAATGACATGATCCAAAGGATAAATCAGAGTATTCATCTTCAGCAAACCAAAGAGGAGGTTTATAACAAAGCATTGCAGAAGCAAGACAACATTAAAAAGATTTTTGACAGAAGAACAAAGGCTAGCAATTTTAATGTCGGGGACAAAGTTTTAAAATGGGACTCAAGAAGGGAAGATAAGGGAAAGCATGGAAATTTTGACAACTTATGGCTTGGCCCTTACTCTATTCATTCAGCTCCTGGTAATAATGCCTTTTTCTTACAAGAGTTGAATGGAGTAGAATTGTTTGGAGGTCCTGCCAATGGTAGGATGCTCAAACATTACTTCTCTTGATCCATGTCATGTTCTAAAAATCCTTTTTACCTTTTTTATCATTATAAATATTTCATCGATCATTGCATTCAAAGTTAGAAAAATAAAAAATACAAAAACAGTGAAAGAAAGAAAAGAGGGTAGCTTGTAAAAACAATAAAGGTACAACCCCATACCAATAAAAAGAGAAACAAATATGAAAGTGTGCAAGCTTAAATGCCACTCCTGAAAACACACTTCTAATTAGTCATACAACCTAATCTTGACTAATTAGTTTTCAATTGACTACTGATAGGATTACTGAATTCGATTTCCCAAACAGTTTAATCTTGGCTTATCAGTAGGTAGATTAGGCTATAAATTAAAGGTTCAAACAAGCTCAAAATATGAACCTAAGTTTCAAAAGAAGAATGACTCAAATCTGTTTGAATTTCTGAGTCAAAACAGAGGATTAACTGGTTCTAATCAACTCAAAATATGAACCAGTCAACAAAGGAAGAACATCTCAAACAAGAGGCAAAAACAGAGCTGTAAAAAGATGAAGGAAGTGCTTTGGACTTTTAGCTCTTAAGCCTTCCATTTTGATTTAATTTTCTGCAAAATAACGTCTATGTGCAGCTTGTTTTTATGCCATAGATTAGCATCAAGTTAGACTATTCAATCCTAACTTGTATGCTTTTTGAATTTCTATTGTAGAATTTAGAGAATAAAAAATATGTTAGACTATTTAATCCTAACAGATTGGTAGATTAGGTAGAGAATAATATGGACTCAACTGTTTAATCTGAGTTCATGGAGAAATAAGGAGTAGAAATAGATTATATTTTATGCTTTCAAAAGAATAAAATGTTGTGAAAGAGTTTTCCAATCCAAGTGCACTCTAAAGAAGAAAATTTTTTAGATTAGTAGGATTGGGTAGGTAGAAAGTTTGTGTTGATGAAGATCCATTGTTGTCGTGGCTGCTAATATGTTTTCAGAGAAAAATAAGATCATCCCAGCAAAGGAAGGGCAGCCCAATGGATGAGGCACTAATCAGCCTCCCAGAGGATGCAAGTCTGAAGTTCTTGATGCCTTCAAGAAGGCACCATCCCCAGGTGGAGCCACTGTTAGCCATCAATAAAATTTGACATACCAAATGGTGGCTAAATGATTTTGGAGCCTTCAAGGAACAAATTTTATTGCAAAAAGTGTTATCTCTTGAAGACTCATGAAGGCATCTAGTCATTAGTCTTAATCTTCACTACTGTTTCCATTTCATACTCTGAAATTCTGTTGTTTCCATAAGTGAAAATACTGTTGCAAAGGCCATTTTCCCCTCCTTCCACCACAAAAATAACCTTCATTTTTTACCCCTTTCACTCCCATAAATTCCTCTATTTTTCATTTTCCCCTGTTCACCTTTCATGAAATCCCTTTACAGAGTTTAAAACTCCTTTTTAACTCTGTCGAAACCCCCAAATCCATTGAAAACTTGGAAAAATTTCATAAAAAATAAGTTCGTTTACCACAGGCTTAAGCCCCCTTGGGCCAAAGTCCTAACCTCTTCCCCATTATATGCCTTGGTGCTGGAACCAAGCATTAAACCATTTAAGCGTTTATTCCATCACAAAATTCAGAGCGCACAAGTCTTTGTGCCATGCCAAAAGTTCCGATGCGATTAAACCTTGTGTTTATATGCTCCGATCCTATTATTATTTCATATAACCCTTAGGCCCGCATTTGGCGCTTAAAACATTGTAATAATCCATTCCCGATCACTTTTTTTCTTTGTAAAGTCATAAAACCCACTTAACTAAAGTTTTGATCGAAATGCACCAGAGTTATGTTTTTTTAATGAAAAAATGGGTAGATTGAAAGACCCGCATCATTTCTCCAATGTGATTGAGCCCCGTCATATAAACTCTGTCCTTTTCTTTTACTCCATATAACTTTTCCCGGGACCAAGAGTTAAAAACTCGAGTGCGAATTGCATTGCAAAATTCGAATGGTTAGATTGAAAAGTCCAAGCCCGACCTCCAATTGCGATTGGCCCTCATATGCATAAGCCCCGGGCCTATTATCATTCCATATCGACCAAGGCCCTGAAATCGGGTGCCTATCCATTTCATATATATAAACTTTCCCCGATGCATAAAACCTTTGTTTATATTAAGTTTTTGGTTTTCATAAGGTTTAAAGGTCTTCCGCCGTGTATGATGTAAAACCATCTCCGCCCGCGCATGATCGCATCGCAATTTTTTTTTTCGAGCGCATTAACATAATTCCACCCCCTATTGATCAACCTCTGAAGAGTTCTCTGCCATCAATTTGATTTGCAGATCGACGGTCCATGGTTAATCGCATCGGTGCATTACAAGTTCTCCGCCCTGCTGATCGCCGATCTCCGATTGCATCTGGGTCGTCCACGTGTCCAGATTAGACGATCTAGATCACATCTCCCAACTTTGGTTAAATTTATGCGGCCCCGCTCATAATGTTTTTCGGCCATTTACAGCCGTTGATCTCTGCAGATCAACGGTCCTCATTCATCCCTCCTCCGCCTGTATATTATTTCGTGTTAGCACCAAATCTAATCTCAGCCGTCTAGATCTCAGATCCAACGACCTAGAATGAAACCGCCCATCCCACTACCGTTCGTACATCTACCTCGTATCGCGTTCACTTTCCCACCGTCATATCTGAGACCCTTGCTCCGGCGGCCCACGTCTCGAGTCGCGTAACTTGAAGCACGAAGTATAATTCTTAAAAATTACGCGATGTAAGTGGTTTTCTGAGGCCACATATCGGGTGGGGATGCATATCACGTTCCAAAAGGCAAAAATGCCTTCCCGCCCTTTTGCCGTGAGAAAACAATTGTTTTACACCCCCGAAACTGCTTTTCCTCTTTCCTTTGTGTGATTTCACGTGTGCTTTCCACCGTTGATCTTTGCAGATCAATGGCCCAGATATAATCTGGCCTTTACATATCACCCTCCACCCTCACTAAAGGTTTTTAACATATAATCTCCGTCGTTGATCTAGTGGGCTGCTGTCATCCGACGACCCATGATCATCCCGAACCCAAAACTCCTTTTGTGTCATATTTTTTCCAAAATAAAGGTTTTTTACGCCATTTCTTCTCATTTCTCTTATTTTCCAAATAGTGTGGCTCCTTCACACTATTAAATCAAAACCAATCCCCACCATCAATCTTTGCGCGATCAACGGTTCTGACATATTTTCTCCCTCTGCTCTCCTTTCTGACCTTTTCTAACAAATTTACACCATTGGATGATGCCATCCAATGGCCACACTCCTCCCGACACCCTCTGAAGCAGTAAAACCCAATAATGCAGGATTTTTTAAATTGTTTATGTTTTGTAGGTGATTAATGGTTTTCCAATATATTGAAGAAAAAGCCGAAGGCTGGAAATGACGATTCTCACGCCTTCGTTTCATTAAATGGAAGACATCCATGGGTTCAATTACCACGTCTCGTCAATGCAACATGGACATTAATGCCTCACGAGCCCAGTGCAACCCTGCACATCAACAAGACATAGAGTTAAAATAATTAAAAAGAGTATCAGTGTCAAAGACAAAACACAGCAGAACAGAAGATTGAAGACAATTTGGGGGATTACGGCTAATATCGATTATCAAAAGCCTAATCTTCCAAATTAAAACACAGTTAAAGAAAATCATAAGTGTTTTATTAGACAGAAAGGCCTCCACCACCACACCTGAGGCCAATTGAATCCTCTCAGCTACCTCAAAGCCACCTGTGCCTCAAAGCATTCAAAACAGAGGCCGAAGTTACTGATCAAACGAAGATATTTTCCTTAGCGCAGCCAAAGATTTAATTCTGCTAAGGGAACTTAATGCAAAAAATATCAACAGAGTTATTACATCCTAAAATAGAGCCTGAAAGTCAAAAAAGGCTCCCACTGAGCTTAATATTAAATGTAAAACAATTAATACAGAAGGAACATCTGTAAGCTTCTTCATTGAGCCCCTCAAAGGCCGAGAAGTCATTAGTTTGTATTAATTGCCCTAGGAGATCTTTTATCAAATCTCACCTCCTCATTCTTCTATAAATACTTCTGTAGAAGATGAGAAAACGTTGGTTGTTGAAATTTGAAATATACTTGAGCCTGAGATTCCTACTTGTAAATATTATTCACTAGCTCTTGAAGCTCTGCTTGTGATAGAATAGTTAGGTTGGGAAGTGTAGATGATTGCTAAACTGAAGCATTGGACTTAAAGCTGTAACTTGTTTGAAGCATCAAAACAAGCTGATTTATGGGATCCTAGTCTATGTCGACAGTGATGTTTTTCTTATTGTAAATCGTTATTTTATTTCTGTTTTCACTTTTTCCATTTTCTCTCATAAAGAACAACAAGCATAGAGTTAGGATTTACTATATATCAGTACCCTTCTCTAACTGATAAGCTTTATCTAAATGTTTTCTTACAAATCGTATTATTTAGGAATGATTTAATTCAGTTTAAGCATAGGAATGTTGGCATTCCCTCATCCTACTGTCTTAGATAAATATTATTCTTAAATGTTATTTTTAGTTCATGTTAAGTAGAGAGAAACTAAGGAAGATATAGTGAGCCCTGGCCCTAGTTTTATCCCCAAATACTGTCTGAAAGTTTCCCTTGGAGTGTACCACTAAAAGATGGCAAAATAACGTCTATGTGCAGCTTGTTTTTGTTTCAATTAAACCCTATTATGACTCCATAGCCCAATGGACTAAAACTTGCAATCATCCACCTTTTTGGCCAAAGCTTGTTCTATTTGCTTGCAACTTCTCACTTTTGAAACTCTTTGCATTTATAACTTTCCCCTCAAATAATAATCATGCTCAACCATCCAAAAACAAAACAAAATCCTCGGCCTTCATAACTAGCCTAATATCATTACCCAAAACTTCAAAGAAAAATCCATCTTTGCACTTATTGGAGAGATCCCTCTTCGGATTCAGGAGGGCTAGATCCTAGAATCCCAAAGTGGTTGAAACGATGTTTCTCCCCGTATTCAGACTTTTGCCGATCTTGCTGATTACGGGGAGCCAACACCGTGGGCATGAGAAAAAGAGGCAGAGTCGGGAAAAGAAGAATATAGTGGCACTGTTGGAAATAAACAGGTGGGTCAAGTTAGGCCAAAATGACAATTATTGAGAACTGTGTTGAATATAATAGCAGGAACTGAAATGACTCTAACAATAGCAAAAAAGACAAATGCACAATGAGCAAAGAGATGAAAGGACTGAGTGAAATATTTTTGTTGAAACTGTAAATGTAAATGAATTAATTATTTTTATTGTATGTGATGCAAAGGAAAGTCTCCAAAGGCAAAGCAAAACTCCACTTTAATACATAAATATATACATTTTGTTATATTATTCTGAATGTGCTGGACAAGAAAATGAGAAGGGAGAAGGCAAAGAGTCATACCTGTTCATTTCAAATTCCTTGTGGAATGCGAACAATTATGAGGTGATCTCTGTAAATAATATTACCAGCATATGCATAGAAAAAAAAAGAGAATAGAGAAAGAAGTGAGAGAATGTAATAAGAAGGAGTAGAGAGAGGAGTTGTGAAGATCCAGAGATGATATAAAGAAAATTTGAAGGCTGGGAGGACAATAGTAAAGAAGGAGAAAACATAGATGATATCCAGGTAAATCAACATATGATTTTATTATACTGTGAGGAAGTTGGTGCTTCGATATCAAGTTGTAGCTTGATAGATGTCCAGTTGTAGATGGCTGAGGTAGAATCCTCTTGTAGGTTGTAGGTTGCAGAAAATAGATGGGAGTTGGAGCTTCCTTGAAAGTTGTAGCTTGCAAAATTGAGGTAGTAGCCTCCTGTAGGTTGAAGCCTACAGAAAATCAGTGGTGAGAGGGAGTTGGAGCTTGCCTTTGCATCATAACAATAACAAGATGCGGTTTTCTCCCTTATGGGTTTCCACTTATATCTATTGTCTATGTGCATGATGATTATATGTTGATATTGTGTATTTAATCTGCTTAATACCTGCTGCTCACTTATTAATATTGTTGTTCCATTGTCTATTAATTTTATCATGAAATAAAGATGTAAATAAGTGTAAAAGAAAATTTTACAAGACCATGACTGAATTAAACTGATTCACCCACCCCCCACCCCCAGTTTAACCAAGGGTTCAACAACAATGTTTATTGGGAAATATTTGAATTGACATTACCAATACTACCTACCAAAACAGGGTAATGACTTGAGATTATATCAAGAGGAAAAGGGGTCTCATCAAGATCGAACTTGATCAGTTTAATTACAACTAGTGAATGGCATTGCCATTATTTGGCCACCAAGCCAAGACAATGGCTTTTAAGTAAATAAAAATAAAATACAAAAAAGAAAAGAAATTGAAAAAAAGGATCAAGTGTATAAGGTTGGAATTTATTTTTGGAAATTGTAAGAAACATTGGATGGGACAATGAATCATTGCTGGGTAAAATGTAACCCTGCCAAGAGCTTAAATTTCCTATTGGATCAAAGGCTCTACCTGTGATAAAAGAGTAAATATTTATAAAGTTGATCTATAAGAGCGACCTGCTTTATCTTTTTTGGAACTAAGTAAAGATTGGTATAGATTCTCATACGTCTATTTTTTTAAAAGAGGAATTCTTATGAATTTTAATTAAGATATTTTTTTAAAAGAGGAATTCTTATAAAGCTAATCTGTAAGAGCCACCTGCTTTATATTTTTTTGAACTGAGTAAAGACTGGTATAGATTCTCATACTTGTATTTTTTTTTAAAAGAGAAATTCTTATGAATTTTAATTAAGATAATTTTCGTTGCTTACTGAGATATTATTTGTTCGAAATTCATTTGTGCAACTATTTTTATTTCAATTTTTTTATAAATTTCAAGAAGTTAGTCACTAATAGGTGGTTCTCCCAAGTGAATCACCAATTGTTGTGCTATACAACAACCCCCATTTATTTTAATAAATGGGGACCCTTTAAAAATAATTAGAAAATTCATTTCATTTATTTTTTAGCTTAAGTCAAAAAACTTTAGGAAATAAAGTTTATTTTGCTTTTTCTGCTTTCATTCCTTAGTGCGCATCATTATTTGCATAGCTTACAAAATTAAACGACTTAAAATCCACTAATTCATGTGGGCTATGATATGCGCTAAGTTCTTTCCAAAGTCATATCAAAATATTATTGAAAACACTTTTATCACCGTTATAAACCAAAATCACATCACACCTCATTTAAACGATCAAACTTATAAGCAATTCGGTGAAAGTTGCGATTACGAGGACCTGATGAGCCAATAAATAAATAAACATAAAAGTTCCAAAGTTTGATAAAACGCAGTCGCTTGACTTCTTGAGTGTGCACTTCGCATATCACCAAGCTTAACTAAAAGAAAAGTCATTTACCACATAAAAGTTGCGATGTGTATTTTGCGCAGATCACATTTCGCAAAATTTATGGGTAACATCATAAATGGTAATAGTTATAAGTTGTGATGCGATGAATGTTAGTTAATTACTCAAGCATGTGAAATGACGCATATAAAAAGAAACTGAATATGCGATCAAACGTCTTAAATTGATTGATAGATACTTCACGTGAAGGTCATGTAAGAGACTTGATTTTAAATTATTATTGATGATTAATGTCATTTAATAGAAATAAGTTTTTGATAGATTAATAACTACTTCGATCATGTTTTTAAATGATTGAATGCTAGATTTTATTTAATTATGTTTTCCTCTCTGTTCTCTATATTTTTAATGTTTTCTCTGTTTGCTTGAAATCAGGAAACCACTTAACGGAGTGAGGGAAATAGAGATGAACATGAAAGGCAAATAGATTTCCCAACTACCATCTACCGAAGACTCAAACATGTCTCCCCTATTCTCATACATCACTTGCAATAAGGAATGCGAAAGTTCTTCATGGGAGGCAATGTACAAGCTTTTCGAGGATGAATAGCCAAGGATAATAGTCAAATTTTCTTTAGCAGACACATCTGTTTTTTCAGACCCGACCTATTTCAACATTGCATGTTCATTCATCCATAATGTAGTAGCAAGGCCAAATATTCTCCCCTATATAGATATGGTTAAGTGGGTAATTTACCACTTGAATATAGAAGACATAACATTTAAGGATTCAAAGGGCGAGAATATAGGTTCCTTCAGGGAAGAATATTTAAGGATAATGTACCACTTACTCGTCCCACAGGAGAATTATGACAAAGATTTTCTTCAAATCTTTAGAGAAAAACATCCAAACCTGATGAAAGTCATAAACGAATGGAAGGAAGACCAGGGCAAGCTTAAAAGAGATAAACTGGGTACGTACCCAGTAGCACAAATTCCTTCCCCTTACTGTTATGCTGCCGGTATGTTGTCTAGATTATTTGCAAAACCTGATACCACTAGGTTTCCTATAGATTGGGTCCCATTGATTGACGCAATCGTCAATTACTTAATTTTAAATTGGGAAAATATCCTATCTGATAATTTAGCCAAAAACATCATGGAGTATAGGAGTAAAATAAGTGTTTCATCTATATAAATACCCCCCTTTTATATGAGTGCCTATGTCATGGACGCAATTTTCTTTTCTTTTAGTTTTCCTACCATGGGATGGAAATGGACAGCCTAAGACCCTACCCCAATCCATATTTACCATAGAACTCTTTGGGATTCAGACTTCGATTTTTATTTTTACAAAATTGCCATAGATTCATGTTGCATATGTACGATATGATATTCAATGAGAAAGCCCCTAGGGTTTCCAAAGAGGCTAGTACAAAAATTCTGTCTCTTTCTATATGGTTCATAGAGGAAAGTTTCACTTATGTTAGAGTATTCATGGGTTATGATTCTCCTCACATCTTGCCATATTATGTTCCTGATAAGTTACTTGCAAGATAAATTTCCTACCAGCTCGTTGTAAATGGTATTTCAAAACAGCTTAAATATTCTAAAAAGGCCTTTGGCCTAATTTCCCATTACAATGTGGTTCAAGAGAAGCAAAAGGAGAAGAATTGATGATTCATTCACAAATCTTACAAATGAATCTGTTGATGTTTTATGGAAGGATCCTCTAGCTGATCCTATTGAACATTTAACCAAACTATCATAGTTTGTAGGGGCATATGCTACTGCCATTGTTGATAAAGCTGCTGAGTTTAAAATGTTACTAAAGTGAAGAGAAGACAAAATAAAGAATTAGAGATACCGTTAAATCAAGAAAAGTATAACTCCAACGAGAAAATAGAATTGAAAATGTCCCAATTTCAAAAGGATTTCAAAAGTCTTAATTTACAATATCAAGTACAATTCACTGAGGAGCAAACACAACTAGAAGCAAAAATGAATAGATTACAAATCCAACCACAGTTAGATAAATTCATAAAGGAAGCATTGGATGTGAATGCTAAGTTAAAGAAACAACAACTAGAAGCATTTTTCCAACAAGCTTCTATCACTGGCTCTTATTGTGACTCAAGTGAAATATTGATCCAACAAGTAGTTATCCAGAAACTCGAATGTAAGAAGATCAAAAATAAAATCAATGAACACATTCAATGGCAAGCATCAGACTCACGCAAGGAAGCTATTCTACCCCGGATAGACAAATCCCACAAGAAGATTTTATTTAAGTATTGGGAAGCACAGATAAAGCAAGCAGAGAAAGCAGCAATGAAAGCATCAAGGTTGACAAAGGAAATTATTGAATCTATATATGAACAACTGTTGAAAGCACCACTTATTAAAGAGTGCACGTCTGAAGTGCTTTTAGAAGTCAAACAACTAGAAACACAGTGGAGACAAAATGCATAAATGCAGGATGAAATAATTAAGAAAGTAAATAATATTGATCAAGAAAATTATTGGAATTTTCTGATCAAGCCTTATCATCAGTACCAAACCCTGTAGTCTTTAACAGATTCAACAAGAATATCGTAGCCAACACTCTCAAATGTGATATTCAAGGGATAGGTGAGATTAAATATTTTGCAACTAGCGTAGCTCAAGCCCAAAATAGATATTTTTCAACTATGGGATCAAATCCAAAAGAAGGATCAGAATTCATAAGTCATATTGTTACTTTATTTTCCTATATTGTTGTTAAAGTTAGTCTTAAGAAGATGGTTGTTTGAAACCTCCTCTATTTCTATGTAATAATCTATTTTTAAAACATATTTATTTTAGTATTTAGGCCTCTCTCATGCATTTAGAGAAGGGTCCAGAAATTTGTCAAAAGCATTCTCAAAGAATGTACTATTGTAAGTTTGTGAATTGTTTGATGAATTAATGGAACACAATCTATTATCTTTTGGCACTTGAAGCTGTTTAACTGATGTTTAACTATTGTACTCTTTAAATTGCTTTAAAGTGAAGAAGAGCAGATATCCACTGTCAGATTACATGAGTAGAAATTCATACATATGGTACTTATATTCAGTTGTATTAAGTCTTACTTTATAGATTGACAGTCATATTTTTATTGCATTATATATTTGAAACATCATTATAGATGAATGTTACATGCACTTCTGTACTAATATTTTTCTGTGATTTATTATCTGAAATATAATCACACATATGAATGTGATTTACTTTTCACAATTCTTCTAATAAAACTATTTTGTTAGAAGGATCATCTTACATAATTTTCATCTCTTTTGACTGTTGAATAATCTACATTACTAATAATTGAAAGATATCTCTTTAGATGGCATAAAGGAAGAAACACCCCAGGTATATATTAGAACAGATAGTTTAGATAGATGCATGTGATAGATTAAAAGCATTTTCCACTTCATGTTATCTAATCAAAACACATGCAAAACCATTCTTGATTGGGAAAATGGTCCCACTATACCCAATCAGAGCCACTACACCAAATAGAAAACGAGCTGCTTTAAGTTTCGGATCGGGTGGTTTTCCCCCATGTTGTGGCAGCAAATTCTGAGGCCTCAACACTGCCCTACAAGAGGAACTGGCCCATGGCAGTCCAAATATATTAGATTTACTCAGAGGAAATCTCGGAGAGAAGGCCTACTTTGTGGATGTTGGAACTAAGAAAAACCCCTTACCGAATCCCATTTGGATGAAAATTGTAGTTTGAGGAGGGGACAAGTATACAACCATAAAAGCCAAATTAAGGGAACTTTACACAAAATTTGTGATGAGGCAAAGTGTCCTGGATCAGGTAATTATCCATAATATGAAACTGAATGAAAATTAGGCTTACTGAAAAATGGGTTATCAAACCTTAATTTGTAGGGTGTCTGCGACGGAATGTCCACCTATCTGGGTCTCGAAGTTGCTTCTTTTCCTAAGAGCTCTTGACCAAAGTTCCTGTGTAGTGAGAGAGAATGAGTAGACTGACTGGTTTGAATAAGCTGCACACTATATAGGAGAGAGTTGGTTAGTGTGGGAAATGGGGACTACCACTACCAATATTATGGTTCTTGGATAAAGTTGCACCCAAGGTTGCCGCTGCATTGAGGGTTAAATTTTCATGGTTTTGTACAATTCCAGTGATGGATCTAATGAAACTGGAGATATGATTGATAGCTATTTTAAAGCAAAACAAACCAATATTTCTCATATTTTTAAAGGGAACCATTTTTTTGAGAAACCAATGTTATTCTGAAGTTTCACATTGTTTTTAATAGTATCCACTATTTTGAAGTTAATTGCTAAAACACATATAAATTTTCTAGTTATTCACCTAGCAGACTATTGTTGGAACTTCAAGATCCATAATTTAATATGGAAAATGTCACTATAATCATTTTTATTTGTTTAATTATGTTTAGATACTGAGTTTATTTTTGTTTCTTTAAACAAATTTTATGCTGTGAAAAAAACGCGTACCCGGCCTCCACCTGATCCTAATGAGAGTATACCAATGTGGCAGAGGTTGTTATGTCATGGGGGCTTGATCACGTGGTCTTGAAAAGTGTTGATATAGATGACCTGCCTCACCAAGTGGATACTATACATAAATTGAAGCAGCTGAAGCCTAGAACGCTTGTAGAGGTTCCTGGTGTGTTCTTTTCATTGATTACATGCCGATATGTATTTTGTTTCTCTTAACATGTTTTTCATGTTAATTAAGACTTCCCAAGCCACTTTAAATTTTCCTCTTTATATGTTTTTCAAGAAAATCATGTCTTGCCAATTATATTCTCTATCCAAATTATCATTACATAATTATCATTACATGTTTGTTGGAACTCATTTGATGTGAACCTGAGAGGTTGCAGACTCATAGAGTAATTTCTACTCAATGTAACATGCAGGGATAGAGTTCTAAGGTAATTATGATTGTGTGCACAAAGTTGCAACTTCAGGGTTGGATGTTTTTTCACACAACAATGAGTTTGTAGCAGAGCTTCAACGTGTATTCGAGACCACTAGGCCAATTTCAATCAGTCACTTGTGAAGTGTTGAAAATGGAAAAAACTTATTCTATGCCTAGTGTTTTAACAAAAACATCAACGAGGTCAGGCTATGGGGAAACACCAGCTCAAGTGATTGAGAAAATGAAGAAGGTTAGAGAGGTTGGTGTTGAAGTTATAACATTTTACTAATACATGTGCTCCACAAAGAGACAAATGGCTGCCCCGAAGTATGTAGCACTAGAGGCCTCTTGAAACATACCTTCAGGTTGGTATGGAAATGGTAGGCCTTCAGGTTCTCCTGGTTTTTTTGTTAAGACTTTATATTTGTAATTGGGAATTTTGTTAATATTGCACTTTGGTTTTTTATAAACTTGCGAAGGCTTTCAATGTTCTGAGATCATTTTAATCTCTCAACAATTGGATCGTAATGAATAAAATATTTTGATTTGGATGGAAGTAAGAACTACAATAGTTAGAACATTTGGTATTTTCTGAAAGGTCTACCAAAATTGTATACCTTCAAAATAAACATACTTGAATTTAACAAGACACTATTGCTTTTTCGAGCTGATCAAACCATGGATCATGAGCTATATAAAAACATTGTGTAATTTTTCTAATTTTTGAATTTAAACAGTGGGCTAAAATTTAGAAATAGATCATCTTTTACCTCTGTATTGGGAATTTCCACATTATGTTGAGATGATTCAACCCTAAGAAATTTTCTAGTTGTCCCTCTGTATATCAACATATTATCAAATTTTGTAAGTGCCAAGTTCAAAATTTGTGGAGATTTCTTGCATTTCTAGAAGCCTTTGTCATTTTTTGGAATTCCAGTACATTTTTAGATGGTGCTCAATGTTTTTGATTATCAGGTGGTATGCTTCAATAATATAACTTCTGTAGAGGGCTTCATGGGTGAAGGTATCTGGATATGTGGACATTTGGGTGCTCAAGGGAAGTGATGTTGCATTAATCAAGCTAGATCCTGGACCTAGATGTTGCACATCCATGATCCATAAATCTGATAAAGATGAAATTGATGGAATTTTGAAAGAACCATATTCATATGGAGATAGGATAAGCATGGTCTTTTATTATATTATATCAAGAACTACTTCTATGGATAACAAGGTGTTTGGTGCTGCCAAGAATAATAACAATAGGCTAAGAATGCATGTATGTTATTGTAGATTATATAATACAATATTTGTATATTATGTTATGTATGTTTCCTTAGTAGTATTTTTATATATTTGAGCTAAATCCATATGTATTTTCCGATTCCAATCTGTTTTTATTAGATTTGGACAACACATTATATCCCTTAAGTTCTGGATGACACATTATATCCCTTAAGTTATGGACTTGTTGCAACATGCACCAACAACATCAGAGGTATTCTTGTGGTTAATTTTCCCCCAAAAATTATGTAATTTTAGTGTTTGAATTGTGTGTGTGGTCTGGTTTTTGTAAAATATATTAATGTCAATAAAAAAACTCATAGTTTAAAAGAGCAGAGTACCAAAAATGAGTAGAGAGTTGTATTAAAATTGTGGGATAACCATGTCTGGACTCAGGGGAATCATTTCAACTTGTCTCAAGCTTGAGCCCTTTCAAATTCCATTGAACAAACCCCTGAATCAACCACTCCTGCATTGGATGCCCTACAAGAGAAACTGGCCAATGGCGGTCCAACTCTATCAGATTTCCTCAGAGGAAAAATCAAAGAGAAGGCCTACTTTGTGGATGTTTGCACCAAGAGAAACCCTTTACCCATGCCCATGTGGATGAAAGTTGCAGTTCCAGGAGGGGACAAGTATACGACTATCATAGCCAAATTAAGGGAATTGAATTTACACACAGTTTTCTAGGAAGCCAAGTGTCCCAATAGAGGAGAGAGTTGGTTATATAGGGAAATGGGGAACACCACTACCAATATTATGGTTCTTGGAGAAAGTTGCACCCAAGGTTATTGGTACAATGAGGGTTAATCGTTAAATTTTCATGGTTTTGTACAATTTGAGTGATGGATCTAATTAAATAGTTGAAATTAAAATAATTGGAGATATGATTGATAGTTGTTTCTAAAGGGAACAAAACCAATATTTCTTATATTTTTAAAGGGAACCAAAATTTTGAGAAACCAATGTTATTATGAAGTTTCAATTTGTTTTTAATAGTAACCCATTAATTTGAAGTTAATTGCTTAAAAAAATATATCTTTTCGGGTTATTCACCTAGCAGACTATTGCTGGAACTTCAAGATTTATAATTTAATGTGGAAAATTTCACTATTATATGTTTATTTTTATTTTATTAAGTATGTTTAAATGTTGAGTTTTTTTGTTTTCTAAAAAAAATTTTGTACAGTGAAAACAACGCATACCCCACCTCCACCTAATCGTAATGAGAGTGTACCAATGTGGCAGAGGAAATTATCGCATGGGGGCTTGATCACATCATCTTGGAAAGTGTTGATAGAGGTGACTTGCCACACCAAGTGATTATTTTTTTGAGACTATATAGAAATTGAAGCAGTTGAAGCCTAGAATGCTTTTAGAGGCTTTTGGTGTGTTCTTTTCATTGATAGCATGCATATGTGTATTTTATTTCTCTTAACATGTATTTCATGTTAATTATGCCTTCCCAAGCCACTTTAAATTGTCCTCTATAGTTACAGAATCTTTGGAAAAAAAACATGTTCTTATTTATATGGTTTTCAAGAAAATCATGTCTTGACAATTATATTCTCAATCCAAATTATCATTACATGTTTGTTGGCACTCATTTTCATGTCAACATGAGAGGTAGTAGACTCAAAAAGTAATTTCTACTGAATGTAATGTGTAGGGATAGAATGATAAGGGAATTCCAATTGTGTGCAAAAAGTTGCAACTTTGGGGTTGGACATTTTTTCCCACAACAATGAGTTTGTAGCAAAGCTTCAATGCGGAGTTAGAGACCACCAGGCCAATTTCAATTAGTCATTTGTGAAATGCTGAAAATGGGAAAAAAATATTCTATGCCTAGTATTTAACAAAAACATCAATCAGGTTAGCCTATGGGGAAACACCAACTCAAGTGATTGAGACAATGAAGAAGGTCATAGATGTCGGTGTTGAAGTTATAACACTTGGTTAATACATGCGCCCCACAAAGAAACAAATGATTGCCCCTAAGTATCTAGCACTAGAGGCACCTTGAAAAATACGTTTAGGTTGGTATGGAAATGGTAGGCTTTTAGGTTCTTGTGGTTTTTTTGTTAATACTTTATATTTTAATTGAGAATATGGTTAATATTCCCCTTTGATTTTCTTATAAACTTGTGAAGGCTTTCAATGTTGTGAGATCATTTTAATCTCTCAACAATTGGATCTTAATGAATAAAATCTTTTGATTTGGATGGAAGTAAGCAATACAATAGTCAGAACATTTGGTATTTTATGAAAGGTCTATCGAAATTGTATACCTTGAAAATCATCATACTCAAATTTAACAAGACACTTCTGATTTTTCGAGCTGATTAAACCATGGAGCATGAGCTTTATGAAAACATTGTGTAATTTTTGTAGATTTGGAATTTAAACAATGGGCTAGAATTAAAATATACATCAACTTTTACCTCTGTATTGAGCATTTCCGCATTATGTTATGATGATATTGATTCTATCCTAAGATTTTTTCTAGCTTTCCCTCTGTATATTAACATATTATCAAATTTTGTAAGTGCCAAGTTCAAAAATTGTGGACATTTCTTGCATTTCCAAAAGCCTTTGTCATTTTTTTGGATTTTCTGCGCATTTTTAGATGGTGCTCAATGGTTTTGATTAACAAGTGGTAGGATTCATTAATAGAACTCTGGTAGAGGGCTTCATGGGCAAAGTTATCTGGACATGCGGACATTTGTGTGCTCAAGGGAAGTCATGTTGCATTACTCAAGCTGGATCTTGGATCTAGATGTTGTACATTCGGGATCCAGAAATCTGTTAAAGTTGAAATCGATAGATATTTGGAAGACCCATATCCATAAGGACATTGGAGAAGCATGGTATTTTATTATATTAGATTAAACACCACTTATGTGATAATGAGGTGTTTGGTGCTGCCGAGAATAATAACAATAGGCTAAGCATGCCTTTATATTACTGTAGGTTATATAATACTATTTTAGTATATTATGTTATGTATGTATGTTTCGTTATTGGTATTTTTATATATTTGAGCTAAATCCATATGTATTTTTTATTTACAATATGTTTTTATTAGATATGGAAAACACATTATATCCCTTAAGTTTTGGACTTGTTGCAGCATGCACCAACAACATCAGAGTTATTCTTATAGCCAAGATACCCCTAAAAATTATGTAAGTTTACTGTTGAATTGGGTGTATTTTTTGGTTGTTGTATAAGATATTATGTGAATCAAAAACTCGAGATTGAAAAGAGAAAAATCCAAGAATTGAGCAGAGTTGTATAAAAATTATTGGACAACCATGTTTAGACTTGGGGAAATCCTATCAAGAGGTCTCAAACTCGAGCCTTTTCAACTTATATTGAACAAGCCCATAAATCAACCACACCTACGTTGGCTGCCCTACAAGAGCATCTAGCCAATGACAGTCCAACTCTATTAGATTTCCTCAGAGGAAACCTCAGAAAGAAGGCCTACTTTGAGGATGTTGATACTAAGAAAAACCTCTAACCCAAGTTCATGTGGATTAAAGTTGCAGTTCTAGGAGCTGACAAGTAATGAATATCAAAGACAAATTAAGGGAATTGAATTTACACACAGTTTTTGAGGAGGCCAAGTGTCCCAATATAAGAGAGAGTTGGTTAGATGGGGAAATTGGGACTACCACTACCATTATTATGTTTCTTGTAGAAAGTTGCACCCAAGGTTGTCGATACATTAAGGGTTAAATTTTCATGGTTTTGTACAATTTCAGTGATGGATATAATTAAATAGCTGAAAGTAAAAGCATCAAAGATATGATTGATAGCTATGAGTAAATGTTGAGTTTATTTTTGTTTCTTTAAGAAAATTTTGTGTAGTGAAAAAATTGCATACCCCACCTCCACCTGATCCTAATGAGAGTGTACCAATGTGGTAGAGGAAATTATCTCATGGGGGCTTGATCAAGTGGTCTTAACAAGTGTTGATAGAGATGACTTGCCTCACCAAGTGATCATTTTTCCGAGACTGTACAAAAATTGAAGCAGTTGAAGCCTAGAATTCTTGTAGAGGCTCTTGGTGTGTTCTTTTCATTGATTACATGCAGATGTGTATTTTATTTCTCTTAACATATTTTTCATGTTAATTACCCCTTGCCAAGCCACTTTAAATTGTCCTCTATAGTTACAGAATCTTTGGAAAAAAACATGTTCTTCTTTATGGTTTTCAAGAAAATAATGTCTTACCAATTATATTCTCTATCCAAATTATCATTACATATTTGTTGGCACTCATTTTCATGTGAACATGGGAGATAGCAGACTCAAAGTAATTTATACTCAATGTTATTCTGAATTTTCACATTAATTTTAATAGTAACCATTACTTTGAAGTTAATTTCTTAAAAAAATATAGCTTTTCGGGTTATTCACCTATCAGACTATTTCTCGAACTTCATGATTTATAATTTAATGTGGAAAATGTCACTATTTTATGATTTGTTTTTTTTTTAATTATGTTTAAATGTTGAGTTTATTTTAGTTTCCTTAAACAAATTTTGTGCAATGAAAACAACGCGTACCCCGCCTTCGTCTAATCCTAATAAGAGTTTACCAATGTGGCAGAGGAAATTATCTCATGGGGCCTTGATCATGTGGTCTTGACAAGTGCTGATAGAGATGACTTGCCTCACCAAGTGATTATTTCGCTGAGACTGTACAAAAATTGAAGCAGTTGAAGCCTAGAACGCTTGTAGAGGCTCTTGGTGTGTTATTTTCATTGATTGCATGCTAATGTGTATTTTATTTCTCTTAATATGTTTTTCATGTGAATTACCCCTTCCTAAGCTACTTTAAATTGTCCTCTATAGTTATAGAACCTTTGGGAATTTTTTTTCCTTCTTTATATGGTTTTCAAGAAAATCATGTCTTTCCAATTATATTCGCTATCCAAATTATCATTACATGTTTGTTGGCACTCATTTTAATGTGAACATGAGAGATAGAAGACTCACAAAATAATGTCTACTCAATGTTATTCTGAAGTTTGACATTGTTCTTAATAGTAGACATTACTTTGAAGTTAATTTATTAAAACAATATAGCTTTTCGAGTTGGTAACCTAGCAGACTATTGCTGGAACTTCAATATTAATAATTTAATGTGGAAAATTTCACTATTTTATGATTATTTTTATTTTTTTATTTATTTTTAAATGTTGAGTTTGTTTTTGTTTCTTTAAGCAAATTTTGTGTAGTGAAAACAACGTGTAACCGGCCTCCACTTGATCCTAATGAGAGTGTACCAATGTGGCAGAGAAAATTATCTCATGGGGGTTTGATCACATGGTCTTGAAAAGTGGTGATAGAGATGACTTTCCTGACCAGGTGATCATTTTGATGAGACTGTACAGAAATTGAGGCAGTTGAAGCCTACGACACTTGTAGAGGTTCTTAGTGTGTTCTGTTCATTGATTGCATGGTGATGTGTATTTTATTTCTCTTAACATGTTTTTCATGTTAATTAACCCTTCCCAAACCACTTTAAATTTTCCTCTATAGTTACAGAATCTTTGGAAAAAAAACATGTTCTTCTTAATACGGTTTTCAAGAAAATATGTAGTGTACCTAGAGGGGATAATATAGGGTACAGAGAGTGGTACCCAAGGGAATAATATGATGTAATAATATAATAATGATAAATAAATGGGCCCTAGTTAATAAATAAAGTGGTTAACCCACATTATGTAAGGGACTACATGTAGCTAGGGAATAAAGTGATATGCCCATTGTATTGGATGTATGGTATTGAGAGACCCATGGTAACTACCCATGGTATTGCATGTATGAAACCTATATAGAGGCTAGAGACTCTCCATTGAGAGATGTAAAGGATTATTGTATGGAAAAGCATATGGCTTGTGGAGTGATCTCCTTTCTTAAGGAGATCAAAAAATGTATAAAAATGGAAATCTGATAAGAAAATGTATAGAAATGGAAAATATGCCCAAGAAATAACACCATAGAAGATAAAACTTCA
Source organism: Pinus albicaulis (assembly GCA_034641835.2). NCBI lineage: Eukaryota > Viridiplantae > Streptophyta > Pinopsida > Pinales > Pinaceae > Pinus > Pinus albicaulis. The sequence continues at coordinate 361,879,258 of CM076572.1, read as the reverse complement.
GATCTTCATTAATATCAAAACCCTTAAGGTAGGGCAACACCATACATTCACTCCTTAAGGAAGGAGATCACTCCACAAGCCATATGCTTGTCCATACAATAATCCTTGACATCTCTCAATGGAGAGTCTCTAGCCTCTATATAGGTTTCATACATGCAATACCATGGGTAGTTACCATGGATCTCTCAATACCATACATCCAATACAATGGGCATATCACTTTATTCCGTAGCTACATGTAGTCCCTTACATAATGTGGGTTAACCACTTTATTTATTAACTATGGCCCATTTATTTATCATTCTTATATTATTACATCATATTATTCCCTAGGGTACCACTCTCCGTAGCCTATATTATCCCCTCTAGGAACACTACATTACACCCCCCTTAAACATGTTTCGTCCCCGAAACATGAGAAGAACACAAATAATAAGATCTACTCAAAAGAGTATTCCACTGGTACCATTCATGTGCATCTAGCCATCCAAGGGAAAGGTGAACACTTGATCTAGTCGGTGCCTTACTCGCTTGAGATGGAAGTGGGTTCTGGTGGTTCTTCCTTGTTGATGTGTTGTTAGTGGATTGTCACACCTCTCTATGTGTCGTCCAGGGGTTGCTGTTCTTGTTGCTAATTTGTTGCCACCTTGCTGTTTGTTGTCTTGCTGGGTGATGCAGGTGGTGATATGTTGAAGCTTTAACTGATGTAATATCTTTCATTAATTCCTCCATGATTGGTGATGGAGTGGTGTCTGGTTCCTTTATTGGTACTTGCTTTGATGTTTGTGTTTGGCTGTCTACCATCAAAGGCTCATCATCTGATGTGTCTATGTCGTTAGATATTATTGCTTCTTCCTCCTTGGTCTCTGCATGGTTCCTAATGCAAATATCGTGCAATGTAATTTTCTTCTTTTTATACCAGAGCTTCATGAATTTCTTTTTCACATTAAAATTGACAGTACCAACGGATTCCATCCAAGGATGTCCCAAAACAACATCCACAACAGCCATATCTGAAGCATAAAAATCAGAATGCAACACATACTTATCCATAGAAATCTTCAAATATTTATAAATTTGAACATCTTCATTATCAACCTGTGTGCTTTCAATATTCTTTTGTTGGAACTTGCAATTTTTTAGCCAAATTCACATTGATACAATTATGCTTGCAACTAGGAATGATAGACACAACGATGTTCTCTTTCTGAATACTTCCATGAACCCGTAATATGGAAATATTAGTAGAAAATAAGTCTTTATGGCTCTTGCTATCCTTCTTTCCGGCTTGAGACCACTTATCCAAAAGGACTTTTTCAAGTTTTTCCTCGGGAAGATTCCTCACTGAGCTGTTAAGTGAGGTCCACCATTTATTTGCCTCATCTTTCATATGAAGCCCTGTGGAGCATATCCAAAAACTTTGATATTCAGCCTTGAGATGTTGTAAAAAATATTCAATAGTAGGGCCATCATCTTTTCCTGTAAACTTCATCTTGCGAGAATCCATAAAATAAAGTAAGGGTTTTGAAGAAAATCACTTACTTTGGAAAAAATTTAAAATGAAAATTACTCGGTCAATATAACTCAGAATCCTTATTATAACCTGTTTTCGAAAATGGAATAGCCATTCTGCATCTAACCATATGGCTGAAATCCCGATCTAGGCACTCCGGAAATAGATTTGTGCTGCAACTGCCCCGGCATCACAAAATTTCTGAAAAAATGGCTGATTTTAAATCAGTGATAACTCCCTCATCCGAACTCCAATTTGACCGATTCTTTTTTTGAAATCGGGTGATTTTTCAAAGGGAGCTCAGATCTGTAATTGGTTGTCTGATATTGTGCAACATAATCTATTAAAAATTTCAAGAGATCCGCTGTACACAAATTGCCGTCAAAAACATTTCTGCAACACAACTAAATTTAAATCAGTGATACCACCCTCATCCGGACTCCGATTCGACTGATTTTTTTTTTGAAATTGGGTATTTTTCCGTAAGGAATCTAGATATGATATTTATTTCTGAAATTTTTTTGCCAAACTTTCCAGATCTGCTCTACAAACTCTCCGCCCAAAAATTTCCTGCAAAAAAAATGAAAAAACAAATCTCCAAACTCTGCCCAAGAAAGTGCTTTGATACCACTTGTAGTAGATATGATAAGAAAATGTATAGAAATGGAAAATATTCCCAAGAAATAACACCATAAGAGATAAAACTTTAGATCTTCATTAATATCAAAACCCTTAAGGTAGGGCAACACCATACATTCACTCCTTAAGGAAGGAGATCACTCCACAAGCCATATGCTTGTCCATACAATAATCCTTGACATCTCTCAATGGACAGTCTCTAGCCTCTGTATAGGTTTCATACATGCAATACCATGGGTAGTTACCATGGGTCTCTCAATACCATACATTAAATACAATGGGCATATCACTTTATGCCGTAGCTACATGTAGTCCCTTACATAATGTGGGCTAACCACTTTATTTATTAACTATGGCCCATTTATTTATCATTCTTATATTATTACATCATATTATTCCCTTGGGTACCACCCTCTGTACCCTATATTATCCCCTCTAGGTACACTACAAAGTATCAGAAGAAAGGAATTCCAGTAAGTGCTAGAGAAATGATAAATAAGACATGTCACAAAGCATACGCGGGTTTGTTAAGGAAACGTAGTGTATGCACGCGGAAAAGTACATGCCAAGTCGCATATGCAAATTTGCGCTCTAAATTTATAAAACCAGGGGACATTACCATGGTATTGGCCCACAGTATTGAGCACTGGATTGTCTATTTGATCCCGTCCAGGAATACCATTGGAAGTGTGTGGTTTTGGTCTGGTTTTTAATGAATACTTCACTCTGAAGTATATCTGCATGGCTTGGGTAACAGTTTGCTGATAGATCTGAATTCATAATGCACCTATGAAGAAAATGATGAAGAGGGATCTCTAGATATGAAATGTCTATGTATTTTCTAGATCTGTTTATGGAATGTTTAGATCTGAGATGAGGCGAAATACCTTCTGAAGTAAAGGATGAAATTTGAGTTTTTTATTTGATCTGAAGAGATGCACAGTCCTGAAAAGTTACAGATATATACGCAGGTTCGCTTCAGTAAAAGCGCATGTATACGTGGGTCTTCTTAAGGAGAAGCACGTATGAGAAGTTAGGGTTTTCTGAAGAATGCACAGATGTATACGCAGGTTTGTTTCCATGAAAGCGCGTACATACGCAGGTTCAGTGAAGTAAAAGCGCGTATGGAATCTAGGGTTTGCTGAAGTAAGTGGAATGAAATGTCTGATCTGTTTTCTGTTTTACTGCTATCTGTCAATGATGTATTCATACAGAACTGGGTTGTTTGAATGATGAATATGCTGCTGATTATGTTGATGAAAGATCAAAGTTGTTGTTTGATTGGTTGATGATTCAATGAATGAATTGATGGGGTTATAAGTTTTAGTTTGATGTATGATGAGCTTAAATGTGTGGAGTGGGTCCAATCTGAAAATATGATGAAAAGTGGCCTGCAAGTTATGTTGTGTGGAAGCTATTGGATCCAGTATGAAAATTGATGAAACGTGGTCCATGGTGGTACTGAGGGTCGAAGCCTTCAGTGAGGGGGTTGTAGCTCCCTTCCAGTGGTAGCTGGTAAACGAGTGCAGGGGGTAGTGGCTCCCTTCCAGGAGAGGCTAGTAAACGAGAGCAATGGGTAGTGGCTCCCTTCCAGGAGAGGCTGGTAAACGAACGCAGGGGGTTGTAGCTCCCTTCCAGGAGAGGATGGTAAATGAGATAAGGCTGTAGCTTTCTGCAGGTGGGTGCCTGCATGCTGGTATGAGACTGCGCCAGCACATGGTTGTAAGATGTTTTCTTTATAATAAAAATATTGAAGATTGAGATGACGACATCAGTGGTTTTCTCTCGACTTGGGTTTCCACCTTAAATCCCGGTGTTCATGTGTGTTGCTTATGTGTGATGGTTTATTCTGTTATTACTGCACATGCTTACTTCTAACTAAACATCTGATGAATGAATGATGCATATATCTAAGTAAATAACTAAATGCATAATAAGATCTATGTATATACGTGAATTTTATGAAGGCTATCCGCGTGTATACGCGAATTGTGTTCAGTAAAGTAGCGTATGGGTTTTAGAGAAAGAAAAAGTAAATTTTTTTTAGTCAGCACTAAATAATGATTCACCCCCCCTCTCAGTATTTTTCCCAACACAGATATCATGAGTTGAGGATAATCTATTTAATAGAAGTAGAGATGCTACCTCTTATGCTCATGATTTAGGCATGGATGATGTAGTTTAATATAATGGTTGCTGAAGGGGATATTATGAGTGGAGGATAATTTATTTAATAAAAGTAAAAGATGTTATTTTTTATTCTGATTATTTGGGTATGGATGTTGTGGTGTAATATGTTGGTGGTTAGAAGCATTTTATTATGGTCATTTCATCTTTTCTTTAATTTAGTTTGTGGTTTTTATTACAGTGCAACATCACATCAACTAGAGTGGTAATAGTTCTGTAACAAGGTTGGGAATATATGGTTTCTTATAGTAAGAGTAGTTCTATGTCAAGAACTAAGAGCTTGCTATGGATATATTTTATCGGGTTTAATAATTGCACTCGTTGTTTCTATATTTTATTATGTTATTCTAGATGGCTCTAAATCGAGCTTAACTATTTCTCCCTTTCATTTTCTTAAGCTTCCTATCTCCACCTATCTCTACAACCTCTAGTCCTCATTGTCTCCAACCCTATCACTCTAAGTTCCCCATCAGCTTTAATGGGGGGTCAATTTTCGTTGGTCCAACCATCATGCTCGTTGACTTATTTCTCAAGTATCCCTTGATGTTCGATTATGCTTTGTCAAAATCACTCGAACCCCATCCTAGGTCATAATAGGAAATATTTTCCTCCTTGCACTTGTCCGTAGGCGAATGTGGAGGCCTCAACTAGCTACTCTTGGGAATATACCATCAACCCTGCTTGTGAAGAAATCGACAAGGAACAAGAGGCAATGGTTAAGCAGAGACTCTTGTCAGACACTAAGGTTGAGGAGAATGTTGGAAAATGGGTAGCTCATATAGACAACAATTGTTCCCAATAATCTCAATATATGCAAATCGTATGCAAGTTAATACCATATTAGGTAAAGTTCTGGTTGAGAGAAATGATGTTCAAGAAGAAATTTCATTATGAATTGATACTTTGCATCAACATATTAACTATATGGACAACATTACTCATGAAGTTGATCGAACATCAACTCCCACGCACAATGACATCCCTTATAGTTAATTGTGTTAGCTTTATTTAATTATCCATTTTTAGAAGAATAGATAGAATTGATACACTAGTAGAGATGAATTTCTATAGATACCCAAGAGGAGATGTATGTCTATAGGTTTTTATTTTATGACTGAATATATTTTTCTATATTGATGATTGACTTACCTAGTGATAGATGAGAAGAAATAGACATATAATGTTTCTTTTTTATTAATAACATAGAAAACTTTTCTCACACACATAATCTTTCTTAAAATTTGATTTTAAATTGAGGTTTTTAAAAATAATCAAATATTATAAGTATATTTTTTATCATTTTAAACATAAATCTATAAAATGTGAAGTTGGGTTACACTTTTTGCCCTTTTTTGAGAAAAAACTTTCATTTTTTCCAGTTCTTCAACTTTCTGCAAGCTAAAACAATTTTTCTGTTTAGAATTTCATTTTGCAATAAAAATAAAAGTTGTCAAAAATTTTGTTAGCTTTCTATTACTTATTTTTTGGAATTTTTTTATGCACATTTGTTATGTCAACTTAGCGTTTCTTTGAGTGTGTGTTTTTTAACAATCAACGAATTCATAAGAAGTCATGTTAATACGCAATGTTGTATTCTTTGAAAAATTTGTGTTTTTGAGAAACAAAATGTGTTACAACAATATAGACAGAGTCTACTTCGGTCTCGTCATATTTACAAAGCCAATGGATGCATATCATAATTACTAGAATTTTTTGAACTAGTCCAATATGAAAAACTGCATATTTTGAATATGTTTCGCAACGCAACAAATTTCTTAACATATAAATTATAAACTAAAAATCTAAAAGCTACCTATTAGAGACAACAGACCAATGTAATGTACGATAATTTTTTCAAGTTTTTTTTACAATGAATTTTGGAAGATACATAATTTTGATTTCACTGAATCACAATGACCTTCAAAAATTGTTTGCATCTGTTTTATTACAAAATTAATTAAAATTAGTAAATATTTATGAAATTCCATGAAAGTTATATTTCCTGAAAGTAGATTCAATTCTGACAATGCTTTTCTTGGTCCCGACACTTAATTCAGAATGTTTCATGGAGTTTAGTTAGTGCAAAGTTGCAAAAACATATTCAGGGCTTGGCTTTGCGTAACTGGTAATGCGTTAGTTCGGTCAAAATCTTAAATAAAGTTCGGCCGAATTGCTTTTTGCGTCGACAACACATTAAATCAAACGAAAAAGTAGTTTGGTCGAACTATTTATTAAAAGTTTGGCCGAAATGTTACTTAACTTTCCATTGGCTGGAAAGTACCACTAAGCTCCTCCAAAAAAACGTTTCACAGCAATATAAATTTCCTTGAAACCATTGCACTTTTGGTCTAATTTTACAAAAGTCTTGATCTGATTTTGCAAAGAATTGTTTTGGGTTTAAGGACTTTTCTTGGAAGTACATTCAAAGGACTTCAAAGAAATTTTCTTTAAGACACATTATTTTCGTACATTTGATCTGATTTTCCAAAGTTTTTTTTTGGGTTTAAAGAATTTTTTTGGAGGTACATTCAAAAGACATTTCTTGGAGGTATGTGATACAATTTTTTGGGTTTTTTTTTTGAAAGTATGGATTTTGGATTAATTTCGAAAGGAATTTTTTTGGTTTTGGGTTGAAGTAAATCTTTTATAATGATTTTTTTTAAATGAATTTTTGTGTAACTTTTTAAAAGAAATTTTTTTGTAGGGCTTGGAAGGAAATATTTTGAACTTCATTTCATTTTTTAACACATTTTTTTCTTGAATTTTTTAAAGTGTTTTGGATTGGAGTATGTATTTTTTGCAAAAATTTTAAAATGAGTTTTTTTAAATTAAATCTTTTGTGATGTTTTTTTTAATTGAGTTTTTGTCTAAATTTTTGAAGGAATTTTTTTTAACTTCATACTCTATTATCATGGGAAATCGAAGAAATTGTACGAGAAAATATGATCGAAAAAGAGACCCTAAGGAACGTAGAGAAGAAACGAGACAATCTCGCAAAAGAAAGATAGAAGTACTCTCAAATATTGAAGGGGAAAATCAACCTCAACTAGAAGTTGAAACATGTATGTAAATGTAAATATTATGATTTTGATATATTTAAAATTTTCCTAGTGTAAAATGTGAAGCTTAATTTTTATTTGATGAACTAATTTGAAAAATATTTTGCAATGTAATCAGAGAGAGATATTCCTCAAAACATTGATGTTGAGATACAAAATTTTGAAAGAAAAAGTGAAAGAGATATTGAACCAATGATTGAAGATGGTGAAAATGATGAAAGAAATTCAAGTGAAGAAATTGAATCACAAGGTATATATATATATATATATATATATATATTCAACACATGCACGTATTATTGAAATTATACATATATTTATTAATTTAGTTATTTATTGAATATGTAAACTTATTATGTACTATTCATTCGAATATGTACAGATGAAATCAATGTCGATGACGAGATGTTAGAAAATGTTGACACTCACACATATGGAGATAAAAAAGCTGACCATTATATACAATATCGTGTTAACCGCATTTTTGAGAAGTATTTCATAAAGGAAAATGTGACAGTTCAAGTCTAAATGTTGAAAGGTCTCCTATCATTAAGGAAATTAAAAGAAGCTATGACTTTATTGGGTATTCAAAAATCAACCAAAGATAAAAAAAATGAGAGAAAATGTGATACAAAATATAAATTGTGCTATAAATTCAATGAAAAGATCTAGACAGAAAAATGTTTCAATTGTACGTAGAGAAATACATATGGCAGTGGTTTCATCAAGTACTAAAGAGAATCTCTTGGTAAAATCTATGGCATGAGCATTAGGAACCTCGCGAAAAACTTTGCACAAACATCGGAAATTTCGGTTGCAAATAGATGTAAATGATGAACTTGCTTGTTGGAGAGCTATTTGTAGGCAACCATATAAAGATAGACTTGGAGAAAATGTTAAAAAAATAATATATGAATATTGGAAGAACAATTCGCGTGTTTCGCCAACTGCAAGGCATGTGATGCGAAGAAGAATAGCACGAAATCAGTACAAAGAACATGAAAAATATTTCTTGGAAACCACTCAGATAGAGTTATTCAACAAGTTCAAAGAAGAGAATCGTCAAATTCATGTTTCACTCAGTGCTTTTGTTCAACAAAAACCATGGTATGTAAAACCTATCACCGTACGCGACACTTGTTGTTGCTGTTATCATGTGTAATTTGAGTTATATTATGACACATTCCTTGATTTCGGTAGAACATTATGGAAGGATTCACCTCCTCCTTCCACTATCCGTGATTTCATATCTCAAATTCTATGTGAAAGAGAAAGCGATGAACTATTTTACAAAAAGAAATGTGTTGGTCGTAAAAAATGCGATGATTGTGGAAATTTGACTAAATTTCAAAACAAATATCGTACTGATATAAATGATCAATCATTGTCCAACATGAAAGTAAAATAGAAGAGATATGAATATATCCATACATCGATTCAAGGTGCAAATAGTGTTAAAAGAATTGAATTACGAGAAGAAGAAATTTTTGTGATAGATTTTTTGAGAAAGTTTGAGGCAGAAATTTACAAATACAGCAAGCATTCCCATACAGCTCGATGGCAAGACTTGCAATTCAAAAAATCCCGTGAAGTTTTTCCACCAGGGACCATTTTGTCAGTAATTGATTTTGCATAAAACTACACATTTGTTACACAAAAAGAAATTCAGAGTGAATACTATCATTCTGACCAAGTGTTGGCGAGAAGTCAGGTCTCGCGGCCAAGACCCAGGTTCAAGAGTTGTGGCCAACAAAGGGGTCCGGTGTAGTCTAGGAACACACCGGCATTTTCACCCTACTCCGGAGAGCAGTGCGTCTCACCCGAGGCGTGCCGCAACCACATGCAGAAGGGGATGAGATCAGTGGCAAGGAACAAACCCGCAACTAAAGAAGGACAGTGCATCCATTACATATACAAAGCTATATGCAAGATCACTTGATAAGCATTCAGACATTCAAAAATAAAATTTTAAACCAGCATAAACAAATTACAAGCCCATGAACATCTTATTGAGATAGCAACCTTCCATTGTATTAATCTCTTGGAAAAACACATGATTACATGGCATCCTCACTGATAGCTCAAAAATCTGATACAGATGAATTTCAGAACAGAAAGGTAGAATAGAGAAGATAAGAAACCATATGAAGAACATGCATGATTCCTCCACAGCTGCTCTGCGCATCTTTCCCTGTCTCGAGCCTCGCAACCTCTTCAGCATCTATTCAACTCTCTCTTCTTTTCAGCTGGGTGACTATTATTTATTCACCCGCTCTCGCGACTATCAGTTCCTCTGTGGCTTTACTTCGGCTTCTCCTGGCTTCTCTCCTGTTATCTGCGTGTTCCACTTCCTGTCTTCTACTGTGTTTCCTTCATCTGCACTTGTCCCTATTCTATCTCCAGCTATCGTATGCTTTCGCGCCGCCTTGGTAGCTCCGCGACTCCTGGTAGTTGCGGCGCGGTCGCGGTTGCCATGTGTATTCATACCGCAACTCAAAAAGGGTCAAAATTCGAAATGTCTTAGCCAAGATTTCAAAACTAAACAAAAATAAGGGCCCCAACAGGCCTCGACCACAATTCCTTGACTTGTCCACGAGTCAATCACAAATAACAGTTTCTACTTCCATTGCCCCGCTGGCTCCCATGCTCTGTTCTGCTGTGCCTTCACCCTGCGCCCTTTCCTGCTGTGCTCCGCCATTTGGTTGTTCAAACAAGAGCCCCAACTCCGGGACCCGGCGGAGCGCTGTATCTCGAAGCTCGGTGAAGTCCGCCACCGCTTGCTGCCATTCCTGCACAAGCAAGTCAGCTTCTTGAGAGATTTGGGTGGTGGCGGCTTCGTCTATGGTCGTCGAGGCATCCCCGAACAGCGTGGCAAGCTGGGCTTCGGCCTTGGCATCCAGCTGGTGCATGGCGTCAGCATTGGCGCGAAGGGGCGGACGAATTTCCTGGAGGGCGTGTTTGGTCGCAGCCGAGTCGGCCTCAGTCTGTTGCAGTTGAAGTTCGAGCTCGTCCGCCTGGGCGTAGAGCTGATCTAACCTTGCTGGGTCCGCGGTCACCTGAATGTCACGGAAAATTTGTTGCAGCTGGGCAGCGATAGGCTACGTCTTGACAGTTAGAGTGAGTGAGCACTCCTGCAGACTTCGCAGAAGGGCAGAAGCCGTGGCCACAGTGGAATGGAGAGTTGCCTGCATACTAACTGCCTGATTCTGCTTGGCAGTCACCTATTCTGAATGGACACTCGGTGGATCTGGAAGGGTAGGTCGTGCGGCTAACGCCGCTTGGAGTTCCTCGTTCTCTCTGCAAACAACATGGAAAACAGTCCTGAGGTGATGAGCCTGGAGTGCTATACTGTCCTCCGCTATAGTGGCAGGAAGTGGGGCATAATGAGCCCTTGCAGCGGGCCATAAGTTGGAGAGCGCCTGAGTAGCAATGTTGACCTGCTCCTGTAGGTTGGTCTTCTCCCTAATCAGCTGATTGCGCTGTTCAGTAAGCACCGCGATCTGTTTATGCTGCTCGGTATACCACTGCTGCAGCTCTATGTGAATCTGCTCGGCCTTGAGTGCCGCCCGCTGAATGAGTAGGTACAGCTGTGCTGGGCTCCATGGTTCTGCGTTGGTCATGCTGGGTGCACCCTGCTCCGGCACCCGCTCCTGCGAAGGTTGGTTGCTGGCCACTAGTCGGCTTGAAGTCTCTGGAGGATGGACCGGCGTCTGCTGCTGCACTAAAGTGGCCATCTCGGGCTCCGGCCGGTCTTGCTGCGTGGTCTGTTCTGGGGGAGGGCAGCCAAATCAACCCCACCATTCGTTAACCTGGTAGATATAGTAGAAGAAGGATCCTGGGCCGTGGCCACGGGGTCAACTGGTGGTACCACGGTTGCAGTACTGGAGGTGACTTCCACCCCGTGGTCACCTCCGAAAAGTTCCCGGATGAGAGAATTTGACACAGTGGCTGATGAATTGGATGGATTGGAGGAGGTGGCAGGTGGTCGGCCGGTGGAGGGAGCGGTGGACGGAGTGAAATAAGTGTGAGGGAGGCGAAGGTTGAGGAACTCGGACGGATCGATCAGAGGTTCCTCCGGAATCAAAGTCGTTGTGGGTGGAGTGGCTGGTGGATCATCGTCAGTAAGATCCACCACTGGATCTGTGACAACAATGCGGGCCCTCTTGGATGGAGGGGGGTCTGATGAATCGGGTTCTGGGCGCGGTTCGCCCATCGGTGTGATGATCGGGGTGGCAGAGGTGAAAAGGGCAGTGGGAATGGGAGAAATGAGGGGGGCGGTATTGGAGGGAACACGAGACCGACCGATATGAAATTCAGCAAAGGAGGGAAATATAGGGGCACCACTTGAAGCAACTTGGGTTGCCACGTTAAGTCGGCGTACCTGGTCATTAAGGTGCTCGACGATGGGGACCAGCGATTCGGGTAGGTCCGGTGCGGTCTCAGCTGCATCATGTGGAGGTTCCGCCGCAACCTGTGAGGACCCCGCTGCGCCGGTCGCGGCAGGCCGCTGTGCCGGTAGCATCCGCTCAAAATTATAGCGGGTGATCCCGTCGCGGATGTGCTTGATGACCCCCGGCCACGCAGAGACCTCCCGGTGAAAGGTGTCATCATTCAACTGGAATCAGAGGGTCGCCATGTGAAAGGTGGTGTCCGACACGCAAGTTGGCCGGAGGAAGGTGTGCCTGTGGCTGACCCCAAACCACACCTGCTCACTGTACTCATCCAACAGGTGCCTGGGCACCCACTGCTGGTTGGTCACCACATCTGTCATCATCCCATACCACGCCCGGAACGCTTCCGCGTTCACCTGTTTGGTGCTGGGGTCTGTAGACACCTGCCAGGGGGTGTATTTCATTGCAAGAGGCTGGCTTACGGTCGTCTCCGCCGGCACCCGGACAAGAGGAAGGTGCCATTTCCACATGGCGAAGGCTAAGATCAAGTACCCGTAAATGAAACTGGTGGTATGCTTGTAGTTCTCTTCGCGGGCCGCGAAGAGTTCTTTTAGCACAAAAAAGCACCAATTCAACTTGGCGCCCTGGATGCAGTGCTCTGCAATGGAGATTGTGTCCAGAGTGCACTCTCCCTTCGTGTAGTGCCGCGTCGTCTTGCTAGCGATAAGGTAGCAAGCAAACCAAAGCTCTGGCTTATTGATCAAATTAATTTTGGCACCCTTGACCCCTCGGCGAGTGCCATACTTGGTGTACAGGTCTGAGTCACCCGACTTTTGGGCGCGCTTGGAGGATGTCTGGCCAGCGGCGGAGACATCTGCACCGTTCTGAGATAGCCCTGTAAGCCGATGAATGTGTTTGGCATGATTTGGAATTTCCTCATTGAGCCATAGGGACCCGTTCTGTATCCGACTGAGGAGTTACCGGGTGCATTGCAGGGCCGGTCCCGTGGTGCCAAAAACTGGAAGAGTCCTCAAATTCATCAAGGACGACTGCTGTAGGCCCCTGAATTCTGATCGCATCCGGCTGTTGGAGCTGCTGCCTGGCATGTAATGGTGCTCCATGTAGGTCTGCCAATGGAGGTGGGGGAATTCAGCTGGTTCGGATAGGTTGGCGTCCATACATGCTGCATTGTCATACTTGCCCACTAGCGACTCTACGCGGTGAATTCGGCTATCCAACACTGGTTCGGGGACGGAGATGAGAGCTCTCGGCATCTTGGTGCGGCGCTGGTAGACTTGGAGGATTCTGCTGGAGTTTCCTTCTGAGTGCGGTGTGCTTGAAGGCTGTAATTGCTCTGGAGTCGCTGCAACTTCCAAATTGAACTGGTCCGTCATTCTCGTGCTAAGAGCTTTCATGCAAGTTATTTCATCCACTAGCACGCGCGGAGTTGATGAGACTCCATAACGAAAATTAATTCTTGCTATCTTTCGTGCCTGCGATAATTGTGCGATCAATCACATGCCTGTGTGTAGTCTGACAGTTGCTGACGACGTCATGGGGAGATGGGCGGGCACGACGGCTGAGGGAATTGCGGGTGATGGCAAATGATTACGGTACGATTACTGTCTACTAATGGTAATTTATGACACAGATCTGAGCGATCCTACGGATTGACAAAAGGACTGACGGAAATGACCTGAACTGACACTGGCACGGGGATGGATCCTACGTGAACGACACGCTGGACTGGCGCTGCGACACGCTGGACTGGTCCGCCCCGACCACAGTCGGTTGCGATGAGGTACCCGCAACTGACCAATTATTTGACAGACTGCTTGTGAACGGAAAAGACTCCCTACTCTCATCCCGGTTGTGGGAGAGTTATTCGACTAAGCTACTCTATGGGTTCTCTCGGTTGCGAGAGTTATTGATGAAAAGTGAAAGGTACCTACTCCTGGTAGGGTTTCAGGCGTGCACCATTCACCCACCCAAGAAGAAATGTACCGTCCAGCTGTGCCAACCGGATGGCTCCTGAGTCGCGGATCTCGATGACAAAGTAGGGTCCCAACCAGTGCATCTGGAGCTTGCCTGGAAACTTCTGGAACCGGCTGTCATATAAGAGAACTTTGCCGCCAACTTGGAAGGCTTTGGTTTTGATGTGGCGGTCGTGCCACGCTTTCTGTCTGGCCTTCTAAACCTTCTGGTGGAATTCTGCGAGGAATCGGGCCTCATCCAACTCCTGTAGCTCTTGGAGGCGTTCCCGAAGTGACTCCTCCTCTGAGAATTGGAGGGACGTTGCGATCAAAAGACTGGGTACCATGAACTCGGCGAGAATCACAGCTTCCCGGCCATACACCAACTGGAATGGTGTCTGGTTGGTCAAATGTTTCACTGTGGTCCGGTAGGCCCATAATGCCGCTGGGAGGCGCTCGTCCCAATCGTCGCACCGAGCATTGCAGATTTTAGTCAAGCCCTTTTCTAGAATCTTGTTGAAAGCTTCCATAGTACCATTGGCCTGTGGGTGATATGGGCTGCTTTTATGATGTTGAATCATAAATGTGTCTAGTAATGACTTGACCGTGGCATTAATGAAATGCGTACCCTGATCGCTGGTCAAGCTCCGTGGGTAGCCAAAGCGGCTGATGATGTGTTCAAAAATGAATCGGGCAGCGGTCTCTGCCGAGCAGTCGCGTACTGCTGCTGCCTCAGCCCACCGTGTGAGGTAATCCGTGGCGGTAATGATGTACCGGGCCTTGGAATGTCGAGCGATTGGTGCGATGGGACCTACGAAATCAAAAACCCACTTTTCAAACGGCCGCAACACATGCACTGGGTGTAGCGGAAGCTCGTCCCGGTGCGAAGGCCTTCCCGTCCGCTGGCAAACATCGCAATGCTTCACATAGGCCTTACAGTCTGCATGTACCGTCGGCCACCATAGGCCAGCTTGAAGCACCTTCCTGGCGGTGGGTTTCGCACCCACATGCCCTCCCGCAACACCACTGTGACATTCCCACATCACTGCTTCCCGTTCATGGTCGAGAACACACCTGCGCAACACCTCATCAAGGCCTAGTTTGTACAGCTGCCCCGCGATCAATTGGTAGTCGGTCGCCCGGACAACTAGGTGGCATTTCTGAAGCGGGGTGTAATCCTGAGGGCACTGTCTCGTGGTCAGATAAGTGGCAATGTCGGCCAGGTAATCTGGTACTGCTTCGACTCGGAAGAGGTCAGCATCCGGTAGCTGATCGTCCAACGAGCCTTCATTCTCTCCCGTCTCCAACCTGGATAAATGATCGGGACCAACATTCAACCTGCCAGGCTTGACGATCACCTCAAACGTAAATTCCTGGAAAAGTAGTAGCCAACGACAGATTCTTCCTTCCAACACAGGCTTATTCACCAGATATTTCAATGCAGAATGGTCCGTGAAGAATGTAAATTTACCGCCCAGAAGATAGTGGCAGAACTTCTTGAGGGAATACACCATCGCCAACGCCTCCCGCTCAGTCGTGGTATAATTCTTCTCCGCATTCGATAACCGACGGCTGGCGAAGTACACGGGGTGATCAACTGTCGTCTCCCCAGGTTGCGCCAATACACCTCCAAGTGCAATTCCGAACGCATCAATATGGACATGGAACTGCTTATCCCAGTCGGGATGAACAAGTATGGGTGACGTCGCCAACTTCTCCTTCAATGTGTCAAGTGCCCTCCTGCACTCCGCCGTCCACTCAAACGCTTCTAACTTCCGCAACAGTTTCTCCAGAGGGGCCGTAATCCTTGCGTAGTTGCGAATAAACCGCCTTTAATATCCTGTGTGCCCGAGCAATGCCCGCAACTGCTTCACGGTCTCGGGGGCCTCCATGTGGACGATGACCGCGACCTTGGCAGGATCAACGCAGACCCCTTGCTTGCACACGACATGGCCCAAAAGTGTGCCGAATGGAACCGCAAAAATACATTTCTTTAAATTGAAATCTATGATTGGCGACAGGTCCGACATAACCTACATAGCAGGCGTGTTTCTTCAACGAGCTTGTGAAACGATCCGATGGAATCCCATGTAGACCTCCGGGGAACTGACAGTGTACTCACAGGAAAGCAGCAATAATAATCCGGGATTTCTGACGATGGATTCTTCGAGACCAAACGACATAACGTGGCTGCGAATGATCCCCACTCGATGCCCAGTGTATCTTTGCTTTCTTCCTCGGCGATACTTTGATGGTAACAGCTCCATCGGTGAATGAATAAGCCGTTTCCATAACGTGATCTAGCTCTTCATCCACTTTGAAAGGGTAGAGCTTGGATAGTGGATACAAGCATTATTCGGGCTCACGTGTGACAGAACCCCGGATCTCCGCTTTGTCCTTCTTATTCTGGATGACAATGGGACTCACCCACTCTGCTTCTTCTACTGGAAAGATGAGACCTGCAACCAGCATTTTGTCAATCTCCATCTTGACCTTCTCTTTGATACGTGGGTTCAACTGGTAGGGTCGGTGCTTCACTGGCCTTGCCCCCGGTTTCAGCGCGATGCGCATTTCGCCCAGATCCCCCTTGATCCCCTTTAGGTCCGCAACTGAGGACATAAACAAATCTTTGTATTCCTGGAGGAGGCTGAAAATTTCTTTTGTTGTCTCCTCATCCCAGTAATCTCCCACCATTGCGAGCTTAGGTTTCTCGTCCGTTCCAATGTTAAATTTTTTTGTCTTTAGCGGCTGTAAATGGACTCCTTCAGTCGTCGGCTCTTCACTGATGCTTCGCTCGCCTTCATTTTTGTCAAAATAGAGATGCCTGAGGTCCTCCAAACTATCGTCCTCTGGATCGCCATCAATCTGGTGACAAACCAACTCGCGCCTGACCTCAGGTCGTGACACAGCCGGGCCCTCATCGGGCTCAGGCTAGCGGAAAACCAATACCTCCTTGATTGCCTGTAGGGCACACAGGCTCTACTTGTGAGTCTCCCCTTAGACAGCCTGCGCGAACACCCTTAGCGCACACGAAGCGGGTTTCCCGTTTCCTTTCTTCCTCCAGGTACCAGGCCTGGGGAATGGTGCCTAGGGAGTGGATAAACCTGTGGACCCACAGTTCCTCAGGGTACCGTGTGCTCCGCCACTATTCTTCGCAGGCCCGCAAATGGTGTCGCGGGTCTGAAGTTCCGTGATACTTAAGCATACTGGAGGGTCCTTCATCCTCTTTAAAGCGTGCCCGCAGAGCATCCGCCACACACTCCCATCGCAATAGAGTGTTGCGGTGATTTTCCCTGTAGGCGATGGTGACCTCTGAGAGCCCATCAAAGGTAGCATCAGGCTTTCGGTAGGACCGGTCTTTCCACGCCCAGCGATAAAAGTATTGACTGCTTGCATGTTTGACAATGTGGGATATCCACGGATCTCAGTCCCTACCCACCGGACTTGAGCAACGGAGGCACATCTCCGTGTGGTGGTCTCATATCCCCCTTGCTGCCAATCTTCCCAAGCGAGTTCGGATCCGAGCTCCGAGCTCTGCACACTCCGCCAACTGACAGAGCCAGTTGCGGTCGGGTTAATATAATCGTCCCGCTTCCCTGCAGTCATCTGAATAGAGATGGTCCATTATCTGAGTATCCTCCCGATTGTCCACTGTTTCTGTATATTGTGGGCCCTGATAGGGGTCGAGAGGCTAGGTGACCCGTACCTCCCCATCCTCAAAGATCATCAGCTCCTTCTTGAGGTCGATGATGGCGTAATTCTCGAAAGCCCAATCAATGCCGAGTAAAGCCGGATAGGGATCCTTGTCGCCCATGATATCAATAACCTCAAAATCGGTGTATGTCTTCACCCCCGCAACGTTGACCTCGACTCCCTCGAGCCGGCCGATTGGCAAAATGCAGTACTGGTTTGCCATCCTGAGTTGGATTGGCGACTGGGCTAGCCGTGGCCTTCCAAGAGCCTCCCATGTCTTCCGTGGCAGTATATTGATGTCGGACCCCAACTCCAACATGGTGTCGCTGATTTGGAACCCTGCGACCTGCGTGTTAAGCCGGAATTCCTTGCCTGTTCGTTGCTTGTTCCGCTTGACACGTTGCGCGTATCGAGAGACGTATTGAGGGCTAGCGTCCGCCGGATCTCTATGTTCTGCGCGCCCCGGCAGCGCTCCGTCCAAAGCATGCTTGAGCTGCTGCCGCAGCACAGCGTTATCAACAATCCTGAGGAATAGCCGGAGCCAATCCTCGACCATAGTATCTGCGACGTTCTGCGCACCGGATTCGGGCCGCCTGGGCTCCTCCAACCCTCCCTGGATTAGATTTCTGGCAAGTGCCTCGGCTGCCTCAAAATGGGAAAGGAACTTTTGGCTGATCTTCTTCGGGGATGCGGCAGACATTAATGGCGTCCTTCATCGACATCCTCTCTAGTCTTCTTCCTGAAAAATAAGTATTCGCACGCGTTTGCATGTGGGGGGTTGCGACCCCTTATGACTCTGGTTGGTCATATTTTCTCCCCTCCTCACTTAGTTCTTCCCCTTCTTGATGAGCTCGGACGGTCTTGCAGCAGCATGGGGCGTTGACCAGCGCGAAGACAGCGGTCGTCATGGAAAGGGGTTGTTCTCGACCATGACCCTCTGGTCACAGTTGTAGCATTTCTGGGACCGCGTCACTTTGTGTAACCTCCAGTCTGCCTCGCCACCTCTTCCCCTCGGAGCCTCGTTCACCCTGTAGGAGGGATGATCCAGTCGATCCGCAAGTGCGTCGAGCGCTCTGCACTGCTCAGTGTTGTGAGTCGTGGACACACAAAATTCGCAGTATACATTATTCGGGACCGTGGAGTACTTCTGTAATATCGGGCACATCCGAGGAGGATGCCCCAGCGTCCGGAAAATCTCGCAGTACTCCGTGGTGGAGGAACCCGGTTGCGGTGGGAACCCTGCGTAAGTTTGTTGCGGCTGGTAGACTCCCTGCGGGTTCATCGCCGCGCCACCCCCTGGTGGTGGACCCCCCTGGATTGCTGCGACCGAGGGTCCTGCTCCTGCGCCGCGCAACCGAGGACACTCGGTTGCGACGTGGCCCTCGACCAGGCAATGAGTACACCAAACATTCGGTCGCGTTGGTCTCACCGGCTGAAATTCCTTGAGCTTTTCAGTCAAGATGGCAATCTGGTGTTGCAACCCTATCAAAGAAGGATCTTGAGGCGCCGCCCCCCCCCTGATATTCCTGGGGGTAGCCCGCCATGGCTTCAATCTTCATGGCCTGCTCCAAAGCGTCCTGCAGATTATCAATCTTCTGCTGAGTGAGGGGGGTTCGTGTCAAGGGGAGCAGAGCCTTGATGAACCAGTCCCTCTGGTGGTTTGGATCAATCGGGTAGCTAAGTTTCCCGATCGCGTCCTTGAATCGCCGCATCAACTCCCATGCGGTCTCACATTCCTTCTGCTTAATTTCGCACAGCTCTGACAGGCCCTGCTGGTCTGTCTGGGGAAGCTTGAATTCGCGGACGAAATCCTGCTTCACGTCCGCAATTACGGGGTTAGGATGATCCTCAGACCACTTGATAAACCATCGCAGAGCCCTCTCTCTGAGCGTGGTTTGGAATTCTATTAACTTCCCTGCATCTGGCGTCTGGCGAGCCCTCCAAATAGCTTCGCACAGATACCAGTGTTGTTCTACGTCGTCATTGCCCCAGCCAGAAAACTCTGGATACCAGGTGAAGGATCCAGCCATGTGTACTTGCGGAGAATTGACCAGGATAAAGCCTCCAGGTCCTGGTTGCGTAACAGTCCCACTTGGAAAAATACCACTACTAGGAACGCTGCTGTTCTCGGACGTTACTGACACTGATGCACTATTGTATGACCGACTCAATGCTTGTAACTGAATAAAAATATTGCTTAAAGGTTGATATAGTACCAGGGGAAGGTCGGGATCCTAGCCATGCAGAAGGTGAGAAGTAGGGCTGCCTGGAGGGGTGGGTGCTGTCTGATCTTGAAACATCCGCTGCATCACGCCGTGTCATTCATCATCGGAACTTTCTTCGAGCTGCATCTTTCCGTTATCTTCGCTAGTCACAATCTCTCTTCCTCGCGTCGCTGGGCTCCCATGCACCCACTGCACTTCCACTGCTGTCCCGTCTTCTTTCCGGGTATCCAAACCCATAACTCCCGTCCTCTGAGGCGCCTCCTTCTGATTTTTCCTCTCGATCTCTCTTCTCTTCAAATCTCGCATTACCCTTCTTCGCCACCTATCGGCGATCTGTGCCCGCCGATGTGCACGTAGCTCCCGCAACTTGCATGCGGCCTCAGCATCCATTCCCCACTCCCCACTCTCACCATCTACATAGCATCGGTCCCCTCAACCCTTCCCCCAGTACGGGTGGTTTACGCTTCCATACCCATTTTGTGGAATTCAATCAACCCTTCGTCCACCATCAGGGCTTTGATCCACAGCGGAATCTCCTTCAACAGCTTCCCTCTCAGCCCTGAGTGGAAAACAGCCTCGGCCTTCAAGAAGGACTGGTAGCACTCAGCAGCAAACTCCACAGCGTATCCTTCCAACGTGGTCCTTACCCAAAAATCCACTGCGCGGGTTAGTTCAATATCTACCTGATGCAGTGCCACCAGGTCTTTGTGCGTCCACCTGCGGTTTATCTTCCGCAAGCCTTCTTGGGGCAGCGTCGCTCGTAACCTCCACAACCAATTGTAAAGGTCCGTAGGGAACCTTCCCCAGAAAATTTCGTACGTATCACTGGCTGAGTCAGAGAAAAGAACAAGCTCCTTGATCGCCGCCTCCTTTTTCTTAGTCAGCTCTGCTTGTTGAGCAATGAACTGGTCAAGATGATCATCCCACCATCGCCGTATTGCCCCTTAAAATATCCTCGATACCATGATCTAGATCCCCTCAGAACATGTAGGTCCCGGCAATGGAACCATTTGTTGGCGAGAAGTCAGGTCTCGCGGCCAAGACCCAGGTTCAAGAGTTGTGGCCAACAAAGGGGTCCGGTGTAGTCTAGGAACACGCCGGCATTTTCACCCTGCTCCGGAGAGCAGTGTGTCTCACCTGAGGCGTGCCGCAACCACATGCAGAAGGGGATGAGATCAGTGGCAAGGAACAAACCCGCAACTAAAGAAGGACAGTGCATCCATTACATATACAAAGCTATATGCAAGATCACTTGATAAGCATTCAGACATTCAAAAATAAAATTTTAAACCAGCATAAACACATTACAAGCCCATGAACATCTTATTGAGACAGCAACCTTCCATTGTATTAATCTCTTGGCAAAAGACATGATTACATGGCATCCTAATTGATAGCTCACAAATCTGATACAGATGAATTTCGGAACAGAAAGGTAGAATAGAGAAGATAAGAAACCATATGAAGAACATGCATGATTCCTCCACAGCTGCTCTGCGCGTCTTTCCTTGTCTCGAGCCTCGCAACCTCTTCAGCATCTATTCAACTCTCTCTTCTTTTCAGCCGGGTGACTATTATTTATTCACCCGCTCTCGCGACTATCAGTTCCTTTGTGGCTTTACTTCGGCTTCTCCTGGTTTCTCTCCTGTTATCTGCGTGTTCCACTTCCTATCTTCTGCTGTGTTTCATTCATCTGCACTTGTCCCTGTTCTATCTCCAGCTATCGTATGCTTCCGCGCTGCCTTGGTAGCTCCGCGACTCCTGGTAGTTGCGGTGCGGTCGCGGTTGCCATGTGTATTCATACCGCAACTCAAAAAGGGTCAAAATTCAAAATGTCTTAGCCAAGATTTCAAAACTAAACAAAAACAAGGGCCCCAACACCAAGTCTCCATGCTCGTCCATATTCTATATAGACATGTTGAAAAAAACGTCGATCATATAGAAAGCACCAATGAAAATCGACATATTATTAAAGAATATCACTTTTATATCAGTGACGATCGTACACATGATACATATTTTGTACAAAATTGTTTTGAAAAAAATTATGATTCCTTGAAAAATCGTGGAATAACATTCAATGAACATTGGATATGGTCAGACGGATGCACAGGAAAATTCAAGTCTACACGATCATTCTTTTGGTTGTGTTGTCTTCATAAGAAAACCTGCATTAAACATTGTTGGAATTTCTTTGAGACTGGCCATGGAAAAGGAGAACATGACGGTGCAGGGGCATGCATAAAATGAGCACTTCAAAGATATCAAATGAACCCCTCTGCAAGCCGACTTGTGGACGTGAAAGAATTGTTCAATGGTGCATTGCTGCTCCAAGCCATGAGACTAACCGATCAAGGGAAGTGCAAAGGTACATTCAATTTAATTTTATTGAATATCTAATTAAATAAACATTGTACATTTATCACAATGATTATCTTTGATTGCATTTTGATATCATATTTAAATTATTCTTTAAATTTTCCATATAAAGGTTTTTTTGGCATATTGGGATCGAAGACGTAGATAGATCAATTGGAAATGACGTTGAAACAATAAAAGGGACTCGTAAATTACATTGAATTAAAAAAAAATCGTCCAGAAATGTGTTAGCATTGGATAAAAGAAAATATTCTTGTTTTTGTCCTGTTTGCATAGACAACACAAAATCCAATGACGTTTGTGAAAACAAAATGTATGTAAAAGATTGGAAACATACAGAGCTAAATACAAAGGGAAAAATGTCCGTTGCAATGTTTAAAGAAATGCAATCAGAGGAAACTACAATATCATCCGATGGTGATTGAGTTTCTGATCTTGTTAGAGAAGGTAACATTTGAATTGCTTTCTAATGATAAAGATCTAGAAATAAATTTGAGTATATGTACAATTTTTTCAAGTTTGTTTTATTGTATAGGAGATGTTTTTGCTGTAATTGCACCTACTGACAATGACGAAAATGTGAAGTATTATTTGATGCGTTGCACTGAACGAAAAATGAAATTATTAGAAGACTATAATGATCACGGATTTCCATATGAAAGAGGATCTATTATACTGAAAGGTTAATTTTTCAGAAAAACTAATCAAAGTGGGAATTTTGTTTACTTTGAAGACTATGAACCTGATTTCATAAGTTTTCAATATAGTCACTTGGTGTGTGTAGCATGCATAAATTTGATTGAGGTTCAATAAAAGAAAAAATGAATATTATGGAATGGAAAATGTCAAAATCTGATCATGAACGGATTATTGAAGATGGCATTCCATTGGAATTTTTTTGATTGAACTGCCCAATAATTTATTCTCTTTGGATTATATGTTCTAGAACTTCCAGTACTCAATTAAAAATTAAGCTTCCTTGTTATGTTATCTGTGCAAGTGTTTGTACATGTACAAATTATTTTGGTACATGCACACTCTAGTATCAACTGAAAGTAGCTTTTTTATATATGCATTGATGAAAAATGTTGCATACATATTGGATATATATGTATATGTTCTAGAATGTAATTAACTATTCAAGTAGTTTTACTATGTGCATTGATGAAAAATGTTTCACATACTCAATATATATGTTCCAGAATGCAATTAACTGAAAGTAGTTTTTCTATGTGCATTGATGAAAAATGCTGCATGTACTGGATATATACACGAACTCAATGCACACAGTTTTTCTTGTGGGATTTTTTGGTAAAAAGTATCCACAATGTAAATAAATTATCCGCAGTATAACTTTGTACAAAGATTCCTTTCATACAAGAGACTCTGAGCACTTCTTCGACTTTTGGTGGGATTTGACCCACATCTCTATTCCTGATTAAAAATTTAGTACAAAATTTGTCTGTCCAATGGTCGAATATGTTCTATGTGCATTAATGAAAAATTTAAATACTACATACTATTGTTTGAGTGAATTTTTTTTTTAAAAACTTATCAAATGTACTTCAACCATGTCTAAGACTTGATTTTTTTTTTTTTGATTATATCAAATCAAATTACTTCACATGCCATGCCAATTGTAGTTCAACTATCGAATAAAAACATTAACCATTTAACATTATATCACATGCCAAATGTAGATTAAAATGGTATCCAAAACTTAGTTTTAAAAACCTTTTGATTATATCACAACATTACTTCAAAACTTAGTTTTAAAAACTTTTTGATTATATCACAACATTACTTCACATGATTAATGTACCTCAACCATCCAAAACTTGGGTTTTAATTTTTTTTTATTATATCACAACATTACTTGGCATGCCATCCAATTGTAATTCAACTATCCAATAAAAACATTTAACATTATATCACATGTGCCAAATGTAGATTGAAACCATCCAAAATTTAAGTTTTAAAAACTTTTTCATTATATATTGTGCAACATTAATTCACATGCCATGCCAATTATAGTTCAACTATCCAATAAAAAAATTTAAAATTATATCACATGCCAAATGTAGATTGAAACCATCCAAAATTATAGATCACAACATTACTTCACATGCATGTATTACTTCACATGCCATGCTAATTGTAGTTCTTGACTATCCAATAAAAACATTAAACATTTAACATTAAATATCACATGCCAAATGAAGATTGAAACCATCCAAAACTTGAGTTTTAAAAAATTTTCGATTATATCGTGCAACATTACTTCACATGCCATGCCAATTATAGTTCAACTATCCAATAAAAACATTTAACATTATATCACATGCCAAATGTAAGTTGAAACCATCCAAAATTATAGAACACAACGTTACTTCACATGCACATATTACTTCACAGGTCATTCCAATTGTAGTTCTTGACTATCCAATAAAAATATTAAACATTTAACGTTGAATATCACATGCCAAATGTAGATTGAAACCATCCAAAACTTGAGTTTTAAAAACTTTTTGATTATATCATGTAACATTACTTCACATGCCATGCCAATTATAGTTCAACTGTCCAATAAAAACATTTAACATTATATCACATGCTAAATGTAGATTGAAACCATCTAAAACTTAACTTTTAATTTACCAAAAAATTATAGATCACATTATTTCACATGCCAAATGTACTTCAAGCATCCAAAACTTAAATTTTAAAAACAAAACAAATTATAACACATCATTACATAACATGCCAAATGTAGTTCAGAAGCAAAACGTTAATTTATAGATGACAACATTACTAGTAGTTCAATTATCCAAAACTTAGAAGTTTTAAAAACCAAACAAATTATATAACAACATTACTTCACATTCACATGCCAAAAGTACTAAAACCATCCAAAACTTAACTTTTTGGAACAAAACAAATTATATTAACACTGTAATAAAATATCTCCAAAAATTGTAGATCTCACAATTATCAAACTGTATCAAGTTATATATATATATGACAATGCATCTAGATAATATATAAAAAAGTAAATTTAAGACTATCTAAATCTTGAAATCAAATCTACAAATCATGTCCATCAAATAGAGATGGATGTAGCGTCTTTCCTATCAGGGTTTCAATCCGCGCACTATCATGCGAAGCATGGGAAACCTGTACACAATGCACATGTACAAACATTAAAATTTGATGTTTTAAAAATGAGTGAGAATATATATAGAACTTCATGTAAAAATAAAAATAAAAATAAAAAAATAAAATAAAATCATGCAATACCTCAGGAGGTTCCCTCTCCATTTGTTCACGTGCTACAAGTTCCCCCCCCATGGGAACATCTGGAACGGTAAACTGTACAATATACATGTACATTTAAATATATATATATATATATATATATATATATATATATATATATTAAAAAATTTCAGATGAAAATGCACATGTACATATATAAACTTATTTTCAATAATATTAAAAAAAAAGTTAGACAACTTGTTCAAATGGTTGAAATGGTGTGGATGTTCCTATCTCCGTCGCTAGAGTCCGTGGATTAAAGAAATCTTCTATAGGAACCTAAAATTCAAAATTTTAAAAGTATAAAATAACTCAAGATCAAGATCTCAATTTATAATAAAACTTAAATAAACTTCAATTTATAAATTATAACTAAATTAAAACACACACACACACACACACACATATATATATAAGTGAAAAATTGAATACTTCTGCAGGTGAATTTGGGACATCTCCTAGAGAGGCTCCAAAAGAAAATATCCAAGAACCTAAAATTCAAAAAATTTAAAATAACTCAAGATATAGATATATATATATATATATCTCAATTTTTAATGAAAATTTTTGAGGTGGAATATATATATATATATATATATATATATAACTTAAACATAAATTTTAAAAGTGAAAAATTGTCCATACTTGTTGTGGATGTGGCACATCTCCTAAGGAAGTAGAAGGTACATCTCCCAAGGAAGAAGAAGGTACCACCATCCCAAAAACATCGGACGGAATCGGAATCTGTTAAAACATTTTATTATTATATATACATACATGTACATGTGTGCACAATTATTTATTTTAAAAATATCACTTAAAAAACACTAACATTTGCCAACATATCTTGATGGTGAGACCCATCTGCATTGTTTGAACCAGAGGTCCCGAACGTGATATTAACATTTTCATCATTCATCATGCGTGACAACTGCAAATGGTGTTTTAACATATAATGATACATTTTTGTTAGATTAATGTACATACAAATAAATGTATACATGTACATACACATGTATTTATTACAAATTGTACACATGTATGTGTTAAAATAATTGAACCCTAAGGTCATTAACACATACCATTCCCGTGCCCTCTTCCTCATGAAGAATTAGGTCTTGAAAACCATTGCGACAATTCTTTGCATATATTCGAAGATCTTTAACATTCATGTTGTCAATCTCTTCATCTGTACAATACACAAAATTGGCACATGCATTTTCACGTGCTCTTTGTCGATTTAGACAAACATCGACTCCACCCAATCCGCTGTAAACATTGTCGATCATGACATCCCTTGGTTCTCGACTTATTTGAGAAGTCACATCCATCTCTGACCGCAAAGTTTCGACCCGAAAAGGTCGACTCACCAATGGCGGCTCAGGGCGAGGCAAATCCACATCTCGCTTAGCACCCTTACGGTCATACAATCGACCTTTCCTCGGGCCAAAAAATTCTGATGGAAGGTCATTGTAGTTGGGTTTCATATTAAAAAAAAATTATGCGTAAAACAATTGTGAAAAATAAACAGGAACCTCATCGTTCCATGGGAGCCTTCCATAGGCCACAAGGTGCCTATCATACAAATAGTGAGTTATATTTGGGTGCTTGAAATATCGCACCTTCAACATTTTTCTTTTTGGTCCTTCCTTGAAATTAAACATTGACTTCTCCATATCTCTTGTAACTCTTTGTTTTACATCCTCCCATTTATCGAGACCCATTACTGTTTCCTTTCTCTTTCTCATGACTTCTACAAATGTATCAGTCATTGGCCCAAGATTTTTGTACACATTTACTATTTCTCCCAATGAATGTGTAACTATTTCGAGGCTTTGTCGACTCTCAGCAGGTAGAGTCAAAGCCACGAGATCTCTCCGCAATTTTGCATGAAGTTGTTGACACCTTTCGAAGGTGCATTGCGCCATGTTTCTTTCCCATGGTATATTAGAAATGTCGGCCGGATAAGTTGTGGTGGGTAGACAACCTTCTTCTTGAATGTAGCGTTCTACCCTACATCTATTTTGACCAATATTTGGAACATTTTCAGCCTCTGCATCAATATATATAAAAAATTTTATATTAGAAAAAACACATGTAAACAAATTTGTACAAATTCAATGAAAAAATATTGAAATTGATGGCAACCTCGACGTGGTTGGTTAGCATCTTCTCCACCTTGAAACTGTTGAGACCCAGAACGGCCCTGTTGAGAACCAGACCTAGAACAACCCTGCTGAGAACCAGCACCACTAGTCATTGATTGGCCTCCAAGAGAATAAATATCACCCCCTTCACGCAACCTGCTACCACTTATTGATTGCCCTCTAAGGGGATTTGAACCACCACCAACCTCTCAAGAGGAGAGAGAAGCTTCCTAAACAAATACGAATTTATAATCAATTGAAAAATACATTCATGTACATATAAATACACATGTACATATTCATTGATTAAATTGCATTCAAACCATACCACGACTGGGTGAACCCTGGGCATCCATGGCTGGAGTAGAGACCATTCTTTTCTTATTAGCTCCTAAAAAATAAAAAATGAAACTTATTTTAACAACTAATTTAACTCACAAAGTTGATTAAAAATCAATTCCATATGTACACACATGTATGGAGATTTAAGATTATATTTAAATTTACCATGAACAGCTCTCGATCCTGATCCTTGATCCTCCCCTCTTGTAGAGATATGGGATTCGATTGATCTTCGTCATTCATCCTCCATGATATATATATCTACGGTGTACATTTACAATTAATTTTTTAAATAACTAATTTAAATTAAATTCAAGATAAAGTTCAGAAAAATAATGTTTAATTTAAAGTGTAAACAAATTATGTTGATGAATAAATTTTGAAGGAGAGCGTCTCAACACTAATTCATCTTTAAGAGATGAATCTCAAGAATTTTTGAAGAAGAGCGTCTTAAAACTAATTGGATGACTTTGCTAGTATATTCATTTTCCTTTGGACGACTTTGCTAGTCGCAATATTGGAAAGCACATATGTAATCACTGCATTCCCTGGATTGGGATAGCAAGAAACTTCTATGCATAATTTCCATTTTCCAACCATATTTAATGGTTTTCTTATCCCTAAAAAAACAAATTCAATAAAAATATATATATTATTTATTGACATTTATTGCAAATGCATGGGAGAAATGAAAAACTTATATTTAGATCTATTCCAGAGATTGACTGTAGGGGCATTTACTAGATATGTCACCTTTCATAAAAGATGAGATTCAGAGGCTACCTGGCCCTTTACAGACTCTGCCTATAGAACTACCATGGATATGAAAATGAAAAACTTCTAATTAGATATATTCTAGAAATTGAATGTAGGGGCATTTACTAGATTAGGTTAAAACCTATGTTTTGTATCAAATCACTTTTGGTTTCAATGGGAAACTTTTATGGCTAATTTGTGTTTTACATGTTGAATATAAAAGGTTTTTTCTCTCTCATTGTTTGAGACCATGGATATGAAAATGAAAAAATATATACTTGGTTAAAACCTATGTTTTGTATCAAATTACCTTTTGTTTCTAAATACTATATACATGTTGACTGTAGGGGCATTTAGATCTATTCTAGAGATTGAATGTAGGGGCATTTACTAGATATGTCACCTTTCATAAAATATGAGATCCAGAGGCTACCTGGCTCTTTACAAACTCTACCTATAGAACTACCATGGATATGAAAATTAAAAACTTCTAATTAGATAGATATTCTAAAGATTGAATGTAGGGGCATTTACTAGATTAGGTTTTAAAACCTATATGTTTCGTATCAAATAACTTTTGGTTTCAATGGGAAACTTTTATGGCTAATTTTTGTTTTACATGTTGAATATAAAAGGTTTTTTCTCTCTCATTGTTTGAGACCATGGATATGAAAATGAAAAACTATATACTTGGTTAAAATCTATGTTTTGTATCAAATTACTTTTTGTTTCTAAATACTATATACATGTTGACTGTAGGGGCATTTACTAGATATGTCACCTTTCATAAAAGATGAGATCCAGAGGCTACTTGGCCCTTTACAGACTCTGCCTATAGAACTACCATGGATATGAAAATGAAAAACTTCTAATTAGATAGATGTTCTAAAGATTGAATGTAGGGGAATTTACTAGATTAGGTTTTAAAACATATATGTTTCGTATCAAATCACTTTTTATTTCAATGGGACACTTTTATGGCTAATTTTTGTTTTACATGTTGAATATAAAAGGCTTTTTCTCTCTCACTGTTTGAGACCATGGATATGAAAATGAAAAACTATATACTTGGTTAAAACCTATGTTTTGTATCAAATTACTTTTTGTTTCTAAATAATATATACATGTTGACTGTCTCTATTCTAGAGATTTACTGTAGGGGCATTTACTAGATATGTCACCTTTCATAAAAGATGAGATCCATAGGCTACTTGGCCCTTTACAGACTCTTCCTATAGAACTCTCTATATCTATTCTAAAGATTGAATGTAGGGGCATTTAATAGATTAGGTTAAAACCTATATGTTTTGTATCAAATCACTTTTGGTTTCAATGGAAAATTTTTATGGCTAATTTGTGTTTTACATGTTGAATATAAAAGGTTTTTTCTCTTTCATTGTTTGAGACCATGGATATGAAAATGAAAAACTATATACTTGGTTAAAAACTATGTTTTGTATCAAATTATTTTTTGTTTCTAAATACTATATACATGTTGACTGTATGGGAATTTACTATATGGGCATTTAGATCTATTCCATAGATTGACTGTAGGGGCATTTACTATATGTCACCTTTCATAAAAGATGAGATCCAGAGGCTACTTGGCCCTTTACAGACTCTGCCTATAGAACTACCATGGATATGAAAATGAAAAACTTCTTATTATATATCTATTCTAAAGATTGAATGTAGGGGCATTTACTAGATTAGGTTAAAACCTATATGTTTTGTATCAAATCACTTTTGGTTTCAATGGAAAATTTTTATGGCTAATTTGTTTTTTACATGTTGAATATAAAAGGTTTTTTCTCTTTCATTGTTTGAGACCATGGATATGAAAATGAAAAACTATATACTTGGTTAAAAACTATGTTTTGTATCAAATTACTTTTTGTTTCTAAATACTATATACATGTTGACTGTATGGGCATTTACTATAGGGGCATTTAGATCTATTCCAGAGATTGACTGTAGGGGCATTTACTATATATGTCACCTTTCATAAAAGATGAAATCCATAGGCTACCTGGCCCTTTACAGACTCTTCCTATAGAACTACCATGGATATGAAAATGAAAAACTTCTAATTAGATAGATGTTCTAAATATTGAATGTAGGAGCATTTACTAGATTAGGTTTTAAAACCTATATGTTTAGTATCAAATCACTTTTGGTTTCAATGGGAAACTTTTATGGCTAATTTGTGTTTTACATGTTGAATATAAAAGGTTTTTTCTCTTTCATTGTTTGAGACCATGGATATGAAAATGAAACACTATATACTTGGTTAAAAACTATGTTTTGTATCTAATTACTTTTTGCTTCTAAATACTATATACGTGTTGACTGTAGGGGCATTTAGATCTATTACAGAGATTGAATGTAGGGGCATTTAATAGATATGTCAATGTCACCTTTCATAAAATATGAGATCTAGAGGCTACCTGGCCCTTTACAAACTTTGCCTACAGAACTACCATGGATATGAAAATGAAAAACTTCTAATTAGATCTATTCTAAATATTGAATGTAGGGGCATTTACTAGATTAGGTTTTCAAACCTATATGTTTTGTATCAAATCACTTTTGGTTTCAATGAGAAACTTTTATGGCTGATTTTTGTTTTACATGTTGAATATAATTTTTTTTTCTCTCTCATTGTTTGAGACCATGGATATGAAAATGAAAAACATCTATTTAGATCTAGATTCTCTAGAGCTATGGCTAATTTTGTTTTTACATACATTGACTCTTAGGTTAAAACCTATGTTAAAACCTATGTTTTGTATCAAATCACTTATGGTTTCAATGGGAAACTTTTATGGCTAATTTGTGTTTTACATGTTGAATATAAAAGGTTTTTTTCTCTCATTGTTTGAGACCATGGATATGAAAATGAAAAACTTCTATATTTAAAACTTTTCCAGAGACTGATTGGTTGTAGGGGCATTTACTCTTAGGTTAAAACCTATGTTTTGTATCAAATCACTTTTGGTTTCAATGGGAAACTTCTATGGCTAATTTGTGTTTTACATGTTGAATATAAAAGGTTTTTTCTCTCTCATTGTTTGAGACCATGGATATGAAAATGAAAAACTTCTATTTAGATCTATTTCAGAGATTGAATGTAGGGGCATTTACTAGATATGTCACCTTTCATAAAAGATGAGATCCAAAGGCTACCTGGTCCTTTACAAACTCTGCCTATAGAACTATCAAATCACTTTTGGTTTCAATGGTTTGTTTATTGGCTAATGTGTTTTTATCAAATAAATTTGATAAGATGATGGATGATGAATGATGTGATGTTGATCATAACCTTTACATCTATATGATAGGAAGCTTGATATACATAACAAGGTTTAGACTAGATATAATTTTGGAATTTATATTAGTTGGAATATTTCAATATAATAGTCATCTATTACCAACAAACATATATTAAGATACAAGTGAAAGAGACTATAAACAATGGACTATAGTACCCAAAAGGTGAGAAATTTAAATTGACAACATAGAGAGATTCAACTAGGCTTGTGTGGATGACATGAAAAGTACAAGTGGAAATGTATAATTCTACTTAGAAGAGTCTTTGGTTGCATGTTTAAGCAAGAAAGAGTCATTACTTGGACAATGTATAATTCTACTTAGAAGAGTCTTTGGTTGCATGGTTAAGCAAGAAAGAGTCATTACTTTCTCTATCTAGAGTAGAAGTGGAATATATAGTAGTTACTTCTTTTAAATGAATATGGAATGAATCATTATACATTATGATAAATATTTTATTTAATGACATTTGATCTATGAATAATATGGAATGAATCCTTGTACATTATGAAGAGTCATGAGATCCATATTTCCACCATACTGTTTGCAAGTTCTATATGAAGATATGTAGTCTAATAACTAATTAGTTATGGTTTCAATGGGAAACTCTTATGGCTAATTTGTGTTTTTACATGTTGAATATAAAAGGTTTTTTCTCTCTCATTGTTTGAGACCATGGATATGAAAATGAAAAACTTCTATTTAGATCTATTCCAGAGATTGGCTGTAGGGGCATTTACTGGATATGCCACCTTTCATAAAATATGAGATCCAAAGGCTACCTGGCCCTTTACAAACTCTGCCTATAGAACTATCAAATCACTTTTGGTTTCAATGGTTTTTTTATTGGCTAATGTGTTTTTATCAAATCAATTGGATGCAAGTTATGTGCAGATGATGGATGATGAATGAGGTGATGTTGATCATAACCTTTACATCTATATGATAGGAATATTGATATACATAACAAGGTTTAGGAAGCTTGATATACATAACAAGGTTTAGACTCAATATAATTTTGGAATTTACATTAGTTGGAATATTTCAATATAATATAGTCATCTATTACCAATAGACAGATATTAAGATACAAGTGAAAGAGACTACAAACAATGGACTATAGTACCCAAAAGGTGAGAAATTTACATTGAACACATAGATAGATTCAACTAGTCTTGTGTGGATGACATGAAAATTACAAGTGGACAATGTATAATTCTACTTAGAAGAGTCTTTGGTTGCATGTTTAAGCAAGAAAGAGTCATTACTTGGACAATGTATAATTCTACTAAGAAGAGTCTTTGGTTGCATGGTTAAGCAAGAAAGATTTATTACTTTCTCTATCTAGAGTAGAAGTGGAATACATAGTAGTTACTTATTTTAAATGAATATGGAATGAATCTAAACATGAATATGGAATGAATCATTGTACATTATGATAAATCTTGTATTTAATGACATTTGATATATGAATAATATGGAATGAATCATTGTCCATTATGAAGAGTCATGAGATCCACATTTCCACCAGACTATTGCAGGTTCTATATGAAGATATGTAGTCTAATAAATAATCAGTTCTGATATTGGTGTAAATATGAAAATGGTTCTATGATATAAATGCAAACAAGGGATCAATATAGATTTACAACTTTCAAGTTTCGAGTTTTGAGCTTCTAAAATAACTGAAATTTACAAGTTTCAAGTTTCGAGTTTCTAATATATAGATTCTATAATCTATTTGAAAAATTGGGCACATGACCTTGACTGCATACTACAAGTCTCTAAAACATATTGTAACCTAAGAACTGTAACCAATTGTTGCATACCGAACTTCAAACTTAAATGAATTTTAAGTTATGGACAGAACTGTAACCACTTGTTTCATAACCTAAGAACTGTAACCACTTGTTGCATAACCAAACTACAAATTTTGGACATATGTTTTATGAATTTATTGATCGAGAAGGTGAAGAGGCCAAAGCTATGATCAATTTTTCATAAAGGTTCTTTCACTTTATACCATCCTATTTCCTTTTCTAACAAGTCACGGGTTCTTCGACCACAGAGATTTTAACCACTTGTTGCCTAAGAACTGTAACCACTTGTTGCATAACCTAACAACTTGTAACCTAAGAATTGTAACCACTTGTTGCATAACCATACTGCAAACTGTAAACTGCAAATTTTGGACAGATTTTTTATGAATTTATTGATCCAAAACGCAAAGAGGCCAAAGGTATGATCAATTTTTTATAAATTTTCTTTCACTTTATACCATCCTATTTCCTTTTCTGACAGGTCACTGGTTCTTCGGCCATAGAGATTTATTCCTTACAGGATTTGGTGGTAGGAAGATGTTCTGTTATATTTCTAACTTTTTATTGCCAATGATGAGTTTGCTGTAGGGAGCACCGGTTTATACATGAACATCTTGGACCACACAGCAACGACTTCAATGCTTTCTGGTAGGTCACAGGTGTTTCCGGCCACAGTGAATGACACCCTTCAAGTTTTGGTGTGATGGCTTCAACGTTGGAAGGCTACTGGCAGAGTACATTTTGGGAGGCCAAGATGATCTTTTGTCTTAGTATACTACTGTTTTTTTTTTTTTAAATTTGGCAGTGATTTATATATAGTGATCTTGGATTCTGATATCACTTATATTCTGAGTAATAAAATAACTTATAACATCCAAAAATAGAAGGATATGAGCTGCTTACCTGGTGGTTTGCTTGACGTCGCCACAACCACAAATGATCAGCAACAGAGCAGCAGCAGCACTAGAGAAATTCGACAACCTATAAGCAACACATCAAAAAAAAGGTTAATTATATCATAAAATATAATTAACGATAACAATCATACAAAACTGCAGAAAACCATAACAATTTCCTGGTGGTTCGTAGCGCTAGAGAAGCAACAGCACCGTAGAAATTCAATGAACCTGAAGAATGACGCGTGGAAACAGAGCAGCACTAGAGCTGTAATTCAACAGAAACATAGAAGAAATAGAGCAGCGCTAGAGTGGGCAATAGATATATAAAGTCGTGAAGCAACAGAGATACAAAGTCGCAAAACAAAAAAGATACAAAGCCGCAAAGCAATAGAGATACAAGGCCAAAGCCGTGAAGCAACATAGATACAAAGTTGTGAAGCAACAAAGATACAAAGCCGCGTGAAAAGAAAACAATTCGCGGGCGATATATTTATAAGCCATAGTTCGGCTGAACTCAAAGTTTAGCCGAACTGTTGTTGCTGGTTTTCCCATCTCTGTCAAAAATTCTGTTTGCCCACATCATCAATGTGACGTCAATCTAAATGGCAGAATGAGTTCGACCGAAATTTCTCATAAAGTTCGGAAGAACTATTGCCGAAAAAAAAATTTCTGCCCCCAATTCTCACAAAAATGTAATCCAACTTCATGTTTTAACCCATAAATTTCAACCAATTTTTTAATGATAAAATTATGTTTTTATTTCTTTGTTAGTTTGTTTGCAAATTCGTAGCACTAAAGTGTGACTTGAGAAACCATGATATAGGGTATTAAAATCAAAATTGCAGTTTAAAAAAAATTCAAAATCCTTAATATATTTTTAACAAGTTTAAATATGTTAAAACATACACTTGGTGTATGAGAAGATAAAACACACAAATAGGAAAGATAGGCATTCATTTCATATTACCCTTGATATGATGTACATTTATAATACAATGAGGTGACCCTTGGATTCATCTTCCAAGTTCACTTGGACTCCTTTGTGACTCTTCGCCTTCCACACTTATCCATAGAGGATTGGGTGTTCAACATTCCTCCTCTTAATCCGAAGGGGTATGTGTGAGTCCAAGAAGAGAGCTGCAATACAAATCTGCAAAATATGCATGGCAGCACTTAGGCTGAATCATCTCTCTGAAATGTTGGCATAAAGAGGTGGTTTAAAGATGATCACCAACACTGGAACGCAACGCTTATTGCAGTTTATCGAACTCTTCCAAAACTGGCAAGAAGGCGAGGGATTCTGCTAGAGGAAATGTCCCTCATATTTGAAGAGGGAGACCTTCAACCTAAAAGAAGGGATGTCTACAACCTGTGATGGTTTAAGGATGACCACCAACACTGGAATGCTTAATGAATTTCCTGGAACTCAACCAAAACTAGCAAGAAGCTAAAGTCTTCTACTAGAGGAAGTGTTCTGAAAGAGGAAGAATATCAACCTCACATAGATGGTCTAAGGTTTTCCACCAACCAAAGGCATGCTCTCTGTGTCTCTAGCTACAAATCTAAATCTGGAATAATGAATTGTGGCTTAGGCTCGCTTGATGTGGCTTTGAATCTTGTAGATGACCACAATTTCCCCCCTGTCAGGTACAAGGTGAGATGATGGTGAAAACTCAATTGCAAGTTTGTTCAATATTTGAGAACAATTTTTGATATGTGACTTAAAAATCTTCTTGGCTATTGATGCCCATTGCCAAGAAGTGATCCATCCAAGATGAATCTTTGTTCTTGCAGGAGGCTTGTTTCTGAAGCATCTGTGTGAAGAATGGGTGTGTTGACCACAGTGCTTGCATGGGTGAAGATCAAAACTGTGATCTTTCATATGGCCAATTTGATCACAGTGTTGGCATTTAACAATTTGTTGTTGTTGTGGAAGTGGAGTATGATCTAGAAAAACTGAATGTGAACTGTCATAAAGGAATCCTGCACTTTGAAATTGAATGGGCTTGGAGTAGTCTGGAATATGAAAGGACAACTCCTTGTCATATACAAGACCTGTTTTGTTCTTGTTATGGACAAGCTCTTCCCAAGGTCTGATGATGGGCTTGGGAAGTGCAGACTAAATTGGTGCATCTGCATGTAAATCTGCTCTTGTACAAGGAATTGAATGTGAATCGACTGCAACTTTATATTCTTGCTGCTGATGGGAGTCCTTCTCAATTTTCTAAATAGAAACAGGTTCAGAATGATGAATATTTTGTTGAAGTTCATCTTGCTAGAGCTGAGACTCCCACTGCAAAAACTCAATTTTGTCTTGTGCAT
Source organism: Pinus albicaulis (assembly GCA_034641835.2). NCBI lineage: Eukaryota > Viridiplantae > Streptophyta > Pinopsida > Pinales > Pinaceae > Pinus > Pinus albicaulis. The sequence goes on along the minus strand of CM076572.1, from coordinate 361,842,268 downwards.
CTTGCAAGCAAGTTTGAATATTAAAAAGAGTATTTTTATTGATTCAGATTGTGTCATCAACAGTAGATTGTATCAAAGTTTCCAAGGACTGTAATACTTCATAAAATTTGGCCATTTTCCAAACAACTCAAGCTCAAGAAATGAAGGGTGTCGGATTCAACCGATAATGCACCCGTTTACAATGTGATTCAACTTACTTTCAAAAGAATACAAGTGACTTCAAACACCTTTTAATATTTCTTCCAACTATGGAATTCCCAAAGGAAAAACTCTACTACTCAAATTATGGAGGACTTGACTTGGAATTTTAGCAAATGGACTGACTTGGACTTTCAGCAAATGGATTTTAGACAAATGGTTCCAAATTCTATCACTTTAATGGAGATCATCGAGGACTGATGCATTTTCTTTAAATTGGTCCATTGACAACATTCTAGTGAGATTCTAGTGAGGGTTTACTACATTGTCCATTGATTATTAAATATTGGGTAGCATAATGGATTTGGACAACCATTAAACAATTGAGCATGAGACTTCCTATGTTGTCTTTTAAAAAAAGGGAAATAATATTTTAAATTCGTTGACCTCTATATCCCTAGTAGCAACATTAAATTTGAAATCCTAAGGCCTGAAAACATTAAAATATGTGTAGACAACGAGGTATAAGACTTAATATATTATCTCTATAGAGAAAATATTAATATGTATGCATAAAATCAATAGCTACCACCCAATTGTTGAAGATACGTGACAAAAAATCATGGGAAACCAACAGTTTCAATCCGAACTATCCACATGTTTTCATACCAATGGTGGTGCACTGAATGAATCTTATACTGGGGTTAACATATTCATTTCAATTTATATTTATTTATAGAGCTAGGACACTAGGTATCCATCTTCAATTTCACACCCAAATTCTCTTGGTTCGATTCCCATCCTGACCATAAACCCAAAGAAAATGAAGACCAACTCCAACATGAACAACAATAGCGAAAGCCACGATGGGATCTCGATATTCTTCCAACGTCAATTTTAAATTTGGCATCGATTCTAGCCTTGTCGAGTATGGATATGAAGAGCCCAATGATGCTTTCTCATCACTTGTCATTGTTAGAAGGGTTAGATACTCCATTATTAGCGCCTTCGATGATCTATATAATAGTTTTAATAACAGAAGGGAGAAGATTGTGAACAACAATAATATTTCTGGCTTGCGACCAGAGAGACAATGTTTGTTTAGTAAAATTTTTGGGCATGCTACCACATAGACCCCTTTGATGACTTGATTAACCTTGAAATTGATCACATATCTCCGATCAAAATAAGATTTATTTCTTTAGCTATTTATCTCTTTTTTTTTTACCGAGAATCGATCCCCAGACGCCTGCTTATTTAGGTTTCTCTATGTCATTTGCTATTAAATTTTCTTTTATGTTGCTTCTTTTTTCCTTTTATCTATTTTTTTTGTGGGAATTGATCCTCGTACTTCTATTCATCAATGGGCTATTATGAAAAAACTCAAACATATGATTGTATTAGGAAAGCCCATGATTGTAAGAAGGATCTATACTAAAGCGTGGGATACAACACGAAAATTCACCCTTTGGTTTCCAGGAACAAGCCTTTTGGGAAAAACCCAAAATATTCTGCCAACAAGACGAATGCACCTCAAAGACCATGATTAAGTCTAGTCACCTAAATATGAGTGTGACTATTTTCCGTGAGACTTTCAACAAAATCTCCACTGTGTAAATATGGATTCCAAGAAATATTTTATTAAAATCATTTTCCGTGGGATTCCCGACAAAATCTCCACTGTGTAGCCTTTTCATAAGTTTTAATTTTTGGACGAATCTTGAGACTCAGAGTACTTCTTCGACTTTTGGTGTGATTTGATCCACATCTCAAAAGCATGCTGAATCTTAGTACGAGAAAGTTTATCAACCAGATTTTCTAGGGCTAGTCTCCTTTCATTCATTATAAGAAGAGGAGTATAGCTCATTTGGGACATCAAAATCTGGAGGGATTCTAGAGTTTTTAGAGTCTGATATTATCTTCCTACTCTGCATATGTGAACATCAGTTTGATCTTCTTGCATCATGAATAATTTCTCAAGTTTAAGTTAGAAGCTTGGAAGCCTGCATATCAAGGCCTAAAAACCTTGGTGAGAACCTAAAGTGGTTGAACTTCCATAGGATTTGATTATGTATGTTGAGTTTTAACTTCTTCAAGTTCTAAAGATAGAGTTTGTAAAGGGCCAGGTAGCCTCTATATTTCATCCTTTTTCCAAAGGTGACATATCCAGTGAATGCCCCTACAGTCAATATCTGGAACATATCTATATAGAAGTTCGTCATTGTAATATCCATTTTTGAAAATAATAAAGAAGAGAAGCTTTCCATATTTTGCCACATGAAATATTGAATCTCTATTATGAGATTTTAAATATTCTTTGAGAGGAGAGGTTCATCAGAGGTTCACCGAGAGTTAAGAGACACCACCTCGTTAAGGCAGAAGGTTGTGGAAGAGTGTTTTGCAAGAAGACTCAGAGGTTCGTCTACGAGTTCGTGTACCACAGTAGAAGAATCAAAAAGCTTAAACTAGCACAACAAGCTTCATTTCTCCTATGGAGTAAGCCCCTACTACAAATTGGTATCAGAGCCAATAATGTCTCCTTCAACCGGGTATTTTCTATAAAATTCTAATATAGAAATGGAACCAGAAGAATATTGGTATCTTTCAGAGAATTGCATCAAGAAGAGAACACAGAAGAAAATTATAATCTAATAAATATATTTCATTCAACTTCTACTTCTAAAATAAATTATGTAGATCTAGAAATAGTTGAAAGTCAACCTACAACCCATTGGGCTCTGCCTTCCATAAGTCTGACCAGTGTATATTCTGATTTATCTGTTTTTCATTTAAAAGGTATAACTAGAGTCACAATAAAGGAATGTCTTAGCCAAATCCAAGAAAATGTTGAGTCTATCAAGACCATATCTCTTTTAAATCCCAAAAAGCTACAAGAAGAAGCCATAAGACATGGCACATCTTATTTGAATCTTGGTTGTATAAGGGTGGGGATAAATTCTTTGACCCACAGAGGGTTGGACACATATTGTTTAGCAACCATGAGAGACCTTTCCCACAATAAATACACAGATTCACTTATTGGTGGGATATTTTCCACATTATCCAATGGTCCTGTCTGGTTTGATTTTCATCTAAACTTCTCAGTATATGTGTATGATGAACATGTAAAATACATCCTTCAGTTACAAATCAAAACATGTGGTTTTGATATGAAGAAGAAAAGAACTAATATTGTTGTTCATACCAGAGGATGCTTTAGACAATCCAACACCCTCTATCCTACTGTCCTTCATACACCAAGCAAAGAATCCAAGTCCAGCACACTATTCATAACATATGCTCATAGTAAAAAAATTGGCATCAAACTGTAAAATGGGAAGATCTTAGTTTTCCTGAGAATTGGGTGGTACATCTCCCTAGCACACCCAAAATCCAAAGTATAACCACAACCTAGGTTCAAGAAAATCCCTCTTCACTTGTGATATATTTTCCAAGAATGTCTACCATTGATCATAGAAGGCTCTGTGATGTTGATTATTTACAAAAATAATTTGGCCATAAATATTCAGAGTTCTGCGTCAACCTTGTTGATAGTCAACCTTCATCATCATCCTAATCATCTGTAACTATTCCTCCATCATGTATTCATGCAGATTTATTTTAATTAGCTTAGTTACTTCATTTTCCTTCTTTAGAAGTCAAGTGTCCAGCTTCTAAACACCTGTTCTATTTAGAAGCTCTTGCAAATTTGGTTACCCACCAAAATCACAGTGTCCAAACAGGAGAAGCTCCCCCATCCACTGCAGTAAATACTTGTCCAAATCCCAAATGTGCAGATATACCATTTCCTCATGACATAGTGATGGTTATCCATGATCTACCCTCTTTGGAAAATTAAGATCCTCGCCTTACTGAAATGTTCAGTAAAATGCATCCACCTGGTATGCCTAGATATGGGTTGGGACATCTAGAGCAGCTTGACAGTCTGATTCCAAGTTCCAGATTTGAAAATCCTGCTTGTCCAGATTGTAAAAATCCTTCAAAACTAGAGATGTATAAATTTTTTGATATAATGGAAGGGTGTCCTAAGAACAGAATTGACCCTCAATGGATGAAAAATATTCTAAATTGGTATCTGTATACTCATCCTGAGGCTAGAGAATTCAATTCTAGCAGTACTACATAACATAAAACTGCACTTTCCTTGGAATGGAAAGACTACATGCAGATACAAAATTCTTGGATCTCATTTTATGCTTGGAGAAAGCTAAAAGTTCTGGTTACTATATATATGGTAGATGCAGAAATCTCATTTACACAAAGACATTTGTGGACAACTTGTGATGGTAGCAAGCTTGCAACCACTTCTACTATTCCTCCTTATAAAGGGATCCTGCTAGGGAAAGTAGGAAGCTCGGCAAAAGCTATTCCCCTTTTTATTAAGGATGATTATGCTCTTGGCATTGATGGCATAATACAAAAAGTAAGTGAACAAATAAGTTGGAAAAACACTGCTTTAAAAGGTTAAAAATGAATGCTGCAAAAACCCGAGAACAAAAGGAATGTTTCAACTGTTTGGAAGTAGTTCTAAAAAGTGTGAATCAAATTCTGAATGATGTAAATTTTTCTATCTATGTATTAAAATGATTTTTGAGAGAGTCCGTTGAAGGAATAACAGACAGAGTGAGTTTTGAGTCACTAACCTCACAGAATCTCATACAAGACCTTTTAGAAAAAATTGACAAATTATCTATTGCTCCCAAAGAAAAAGAAATTCCAAAATCAATGTTGTTTACCCGTCAAATACCCATCCAACATCCAAAGGCACCAATAGAAATATTTGCATTCTTATTCCCAAAAGAACAGAAGGCTATCAAAAAGCCTCAACCTACTGGAGAAATTTATCTAGTTTTCCCAGAAGAAACATCTAAATAAATCCCTGAAACCTTAGGACATCACCTGTTTCCTATTTATGAACCCTTGTCTAGCCAGTTCACTAGATACCCAACACCAGATCTTAGTGGCAAAGGCAAGATGCCTGAAACTCATACTTTCCAATCAGGAGCATATAAGGAATGGAATATTGATAGGTTGAGTGCAAAACAAATCCGACATATGATAGACCAAATTTACATAGAGTACACAATCATGTGTATGACAGGAAAGTCAGAAGTTGAATCCTGCAAAAAACTCATTCAATATTTTACGGGAACATTGCAAAGATGGTGGGAGGTAGAATCATCTCCAACTCTTATACAAAAGATGGAAGTTGAAGTGGCGAAAGATGAAGCAGGTGATGTATTCCATAATAAAGATGGCACACCCCAAAACAATATGATTTGAGCACTAACATCTTTCGTTCTAGAACATTGGTGTGGGCCAGCAATAGAAATGGAAAATAAGCATGAAATGGTTTTTATGAACCTTGAATGTAAAAATATGTCTGAGTATGAAGGTTTCCACAAAGTTTGGACACAAAGAATATATGAACTCAAAGAAATTGATGCAGGAGGATCATGCTTAAATGTCATTGGTTACTTGGGAGACTTAGGAGGTCTTTCGTTTTCAAGAGAGTTGGTTCTTTAAATGTAATTTTAAAATGTTTTGAGTGATTTATAATAGGATTTAATTAATATTGTGAGCAAAAATGTAAATTTTCTCGAATGTTAGAGAACATGAGAGAATTAGATAGTTGAGAGCTCATAGAGATTGAGAGATTTGAGAAATTATTGTAAATCCTAGATTAGGAATTGGTTTCATGAATTTATGGGATTAGAGAAGATCCTTAGGGATAAAAGAGAAGATTTTAGGAATTAATGAGGACTTATAAGAACTAGGAATTTGTTGAGTAAACTAAGGATCTAAACAAAAATTGGTTATAGAATCCATTTGTATATAATTATAAACCTCAAAAGACATTAAAAAGAGGTAGGACAGATACAAGATACGAGAATTAGAGATAGAGGAAGAGAATTGGGAAAAAAACAGAGTGCATGAAACTGATGTAATCAAGCCATGGGCTAAAAATTTGTAAATTCCATTTTATGAGTAATTGATCTTAGCTTGGTGTGTAATTCTGGTTCTGATATTGAGTTTGGTCTAAAATCCTTTGAAGTTTTGAATTGGTATATATTGGCAGTGCTTTTCATGTTCTGAGTTAAATTTGGGGATATTTTCTGTTATGTGTTATCAGCCAAAATGACTGTATGAAGTTTCGATTCAACCGTAGAAACTATAATTCAAATCCATGTTGTAATTGTTTTTGAAATATGAGCTAGTTGGAACAAGAGTCGAAGACATAGCAGAATCGTAGTGGAATCATGTGATTTTTCCACACCTAGAGGAACACTTTCTATTCTGCATTTTAATCAGACCGATGAATGCTTGAGGGTTTTGAATAAATCTTGAGGAATTAAATGCTGGGTAGAATTGACATGTGTTTCTATTCTGGAGGTGCGATGGTGCATGAGAGACGTAATTGTGTGTTTTATGAATGGAAATTCTTGATGTTCACAAAACGATGGCATTATGGTGAAGCTGATTATTGTAAAGAAGTTAGTATAAATGGAGCACATTGTTTATTGGGTCGATTTCTGTTACAATGAACGTTCTTGGACAAAACTATTATCATATGCATGTATTCAAATAGGAATCGAGGATAGTCTTTGTCACATTTGAGGGTTAAGAGCGGATCAGTTCAAGGATGGAGCGATTTTTTTGAACTATCCCAATTGAGAAAAAAATTGGTTTGATATTGGAATCACACGGTTTGGGAACACCAATTTCTATTTGGAACCATGAGTCAATTGTAGACACAGCAGAAATGGGAGGTGGATTTGATAAACAACCAGCTGCTTTCGTAAATCATTGAAGTGGTAAGTTATATTTGTTGAAGGAGTGCAATACAAATCTGGAGGTGCCCCATTGCACTTAAATACCACCCATTTCTCATATTATAAAAACTCTAACTGTCGTGCATGATAGAGTGCTAAATCCGTTGGATTTATGCATGTATCAATTGTGGAATGTGATAACCGTCATATGAATGGACGCAATATAAAATGTGGACCTAATTTTATTTTGTTGGCATCGGGGTTTTAAAAAAAAGTTATGAGCCCAGGTAATTTTATTAACTAATGGGTATATATTTTGGTTTATATTATATGGTTACAAAATGGAAAAGAATTCTGCATATTCTGATCCCACTGTTGGGTTATCTTTGAATATATATATATATATTTTCTATAGATTATGTTTGGATATTGTGGGTTGGTGCAGCAAATGCTGCACCAAAAAGCGAAAATTCTTTGTGGAAACAAGTATATTTGAAAGCACTCCCTTCCAAGTTTGTGGAATATATCTAGCACCAGGAGATATTCTCCCAATATTTCGAAACTTATACATGGGGAGAAATTTATTGTAACATTACAAAAGCATTGATTGGTTTGTGTACAAGATTAAGGGTAAACAATTCATTACAAAAACTGTCAAGACTTCCTGGCAGTAAATCAATCTGCAATAAATATGGGTTGTCCATTGATGATCCTGTTGTACAGAAGAGAAAGACCAAAAACATCAGAAGAAAACCCAAAAAAGAGCTCACAGAGAACAACCCAAGAGAAATAAGAAGTATTCTCAGAGGAGAAACTATATAACTGTGCTTAGATCACACTATTATGATCCCAGGGATATACATTTAAAATCCTAGAAAAAAACACACTTACTTGTTGGCTTTGTGGACAAAAAGGACATAATGAAAATAAATTTCCATAGGAAAATGAATCAAGGGCCATCAAAGGCAAAAAGTCTGAAGAGTTTTCCAAAATAAAGGGAAAGAAAATGGTCACATTCTAGTGTACAAGGTGTGGTTCAAGTTACCATAAGACAGAAAATTGTCCCAGCATCACTTTAAAAGAAGAAGTACATCTGATGAAATAAAATTGTTGCAGCTCATCCTCAACAATGAGTAGCAACCAAACAGACATGGACACTGAATACTTTGATGAAAAAATCAATGCATACATTAGAGAATGTGATTGCACATTCTTCTTACGATCATGGGTTTTCACTGAAATGAGGATCTCTTGTCCTATTGATAACATAATACTTATAAAAAGTATTAGTCCTTGAGCTTCCTTCATTCCAGACCATATGTAGATCATGAAAACTCTTAACTAATGCTTCTTCATCTTGGTGGGCAGACATTATGGAATGTTTGTAGATCATATACTGTATCCATTAGCTGGACTTAGGATATAATTTTCTTTCTAGTACCAAATGCAGGATATCTGTATGTGGTTGCAAATTTGCATCAAGGACTTTGGTGTTCCTTAATTGCCAAGTGGGCTTCCACTGTCTGATATAATCAAACCAACCAGTATTATCAAGGATATTTCTATCTACTTCACTTTGTGCATTAGGATCCCATTACGTAACAATTACCATCAGGTTTTTTGTTTGCACTAGGGTTTTCTCTAATTAAGAAATCAAGTAGGTAGTTCTTTGATCCTTTGATGTGTTCTACCTAGAAGTCAAATTTTGAAAGGAGTGTTTTCCATCTGGAATTCCTCAATCTTCTTGATATCTTTTTTCAAGACCTTCTTGAGTGCAGAAGCGTCTGTTCTCAATAAGAATTTTTTATGTACAAGATGTATATCAAACTTATCTATACATTTCCAGGAAACCTTTACCTAATTTTATATTGTAGAATAACTCATTTCAAAAGAATTACATGTCCCTAAGGCAAATTGGACTACTTGTTCACTTCTATCTTTGTGCTATTTTAGTATTCCACCCCATCCTAGATCACTGGCACCAGTGTCAACAATTTTGAAAAATTATTCATCTGCTAAGTAAAGGAAAGGTAACGTTTTTACCTTGGCTTTTATTCTTCTGACTATTGTAGTATGTGCCCCTGTCCATGGCTTTGGATCTTTTTGCAGTCTTTGATTCAACAAACTTCTGTCATTTTCACAGCCTTTATAGAAATTACTAACATAATTTAGGAATCCCAAGAATCTTTGTAATTGGGTCTTGTCAATAATTTTATCAGGGAATTTATCAGCAAATTCCACGGCATGTTTTTGTAAAGTTATTTGTCCATTTTCAATGGTGGTGCCTAGATTTATTTATTTTTAATAGTTCTAACTTCTTTTTGTTCAAAACAAAGCCATTATTTTTCACAAATTTTAGAAATCTCTGAACATGTTTAAAGTGTTCTTCAACACTTTTTGAAAATATTAGGACATCATCAATGTATATGATTAGCCAATAAAAATATGGTTTGAAGACTTCATCCATTACCTTCTGAAATTTTGGAGCATGCTTCAATCCAAATGGCATGAAATTCCTCTCATAATTTCTTGAAGGGACACTAAATGCTATTTTGAAATTTCTTCTTATTTAATAACAACCTTCCAAAATCCGTATTTCATGTCAAACTTCAAGAATATTTTGGTGTCTGCTATTCTGCTTATTAGACTACCCTTGTGTGGAATTGGGTAGGTGTCATCTGCTAAAAATTTATTTAGGGGTCTGTAATTGATGACCAGTCTAGGAATTCCCCTAATTTGTTCAGGATGTTTATTGAGATAGAATCCATAACAGTTCTAGGGATTGTTGGATTCTCTGGTGATTTTTTGCTGCAGTAGGCTACAAATATCTTTCTGGCATAGTTTTGTGTACTCATTATTCATAGGAATTGCTCTACTCTTGCACGACTTGACTTTGTAATCTTATTTGTAGGGAAATTCTACTATGTATTGCTTCCTATGCCAAAAGGCGTTAGGATCTTCTGCACAACATTGTTCTTCTAGTTTCTTTTTTAATTCTGCAACTTTCTGCATAATCTTGGGAGATTGAATTTGCTCTTCAATCCCGAGAGAAGATTTAAAGTGTTTCAATTCTTCTATCTTTCTCTGTTTCACATTTACTTCTTGCATGGCCTGGACCATAGTAGAATAACTGCGTTTGGAGATATAAGGAAGAGTGATAGTCTAAAAATATCCTCTCTCATCAGGAACATAAATAAAGTAACAAGCTGACCCATCAGACAATTTTGGTTTAACCATGTGGTTCTACGGAAACAAGAAAGACATTTTCCAATATACAGTCAACAGGAATACTTCCAATTGAAAATTTCAGGCTAGTATAATGTTTTTCAAAGAAAACTGTGGCTTTAGGAACTTCATATTTGAAATTTTGGGTTCCTATTCCTATAACTTCTCTATGTGCTATTGTCCAATATTTTGTTGGAATTAAATTTTTGTTCAGAACATTACTATCTGCTCCTGAGTCTATCAATGTTCCGAGGGAAAATATTTGACCTTCAATGTTGATATCTAATAGCACATGGTGTTGTTCATATTGAATGGTTATCATTTTCATGTTTCCAAAGTTTAAAAAATATGTATGTTCCTTTTCATATATATCAACATTAGGATTTCTGAGAGGCTCTGAATCCTGTGTTTTTTTAGCTTTTTCTAAAGTTGAGACATTTTTCTTTAGCTCTACCACTTCTTTCTTTAGATTGTGAATTTCTTGACTAACTTCCCCTAGGGTCATAGACCTAGGTTTTGTAGAGTGTTGGTCTCTCTGGAATGATTTTTTATTTTTCTCATAGGAAGCATCTACAAAAAAAGCTTTAGATGAAGAATATTTAGAGTTACTTCCCTAGTTTTTGTGCAGAGTCTACAGAAAAAATTCAAGGATTTTTTCTTTCATTTCACCTTCTTCGAGCATTTTGATGTTGTTTAATAATTTTTCTTCCTTGTCATCAACTATATGGGCCATACACCCCTTTTCCTGCTGGGGCATATTTCTTGGACCTGGTTTTTCACTTTCTGAGTCAGAGAAGTCTTCAGAAAGACTACAATGACAGTCTTAAGAAACCGTGCAATCACATTCTCTTATGTATGCATTGATTTGTTCATCAGAGTATTCAGTGTCCATGTCTATTTGGCTACTTCTCGTTGTTGAGGATGAGCTACAACATTTTTGTTTCATCAGATGTAATTCTTCTTTGAAAGTTATATTGGGACAATTTTTTGTCTTATGATAACTTGAACCACACCTTGTACACTGGAATGTGACCATTTTCTTTCCCTTTATTTTTTCAAACTCTTGAGACTTTTTTCCTTTGTTGGCCCTTGGTTCATTTGCCTATGGACATTTATTTGCAGTATGTCCTTTTTTTCCACAAAGCCAACAAGTAAGTGTGTTTTTTTTCTCGGATTTTAAATGTATATCCCTGGGCTCATAATAGTGTGATCTTGGCACAGTTCTATAGTATCTCCTCTAAGAATACTTCTTAGTTCTTTTGGGACATTCTCTGTGAGATATTTTTTGGGTTTTCTTCTGATGTTTTATGGTCTTTCTCTTTTGTACAATAGATCATCAATGGACAAACCATATTTATTGTAGATTGATTTACTGTCAGGAAGTCTTGACAGTTTTTGTAATGACTTGTTTACCTTTAATATTGTACACAAACCAATCAATGCTTTTCTTATGTTACAATGAATTTTTCCCCATGTATAAGCTTCAAAATATTGGGAGAATATCTCTTGGTGTTGGATATATTCCACAAACTTGGAAGGCAGTGCTGCCAAATATACTTGTTTCCACAAAGAATTTTGGATTTCTTTCACTACATATATTCTTTGTGTCTGGTCTATGTGGAAATCTTCATACTGAGACATATTTTTACATTTAAGGTTCATAAGAACCATTTCATTCTTATTTTCCATTTTATTGTTGGCCCACACCAATGTTCTAGAATGAAAGATGTTAGTGCTCCAATCACCTGCTTCATCTTTCACCACCTCAACTTCCATTTTTTGTATAAGAGCTAGAGAGGATTCTACCTCACATCATCTTTGCAATGTTCCCATAAAACACTGAATGAGTGTTTTGCAGGATTCAACTTTTGACTTTCCCCTCATACACATGAGTTTGTACTCCGTGTACATTTGTTCTATCATCTATTTGATTTTTCCTACACTCAACCTTTCAATATTCCATTCCTTATATGCTCCTGATTGGAAAGAATGAGTTTTAGGGATATTTGCTTTACCACTAAGATCTGATGCTGGGTGTCTAGTGAACTGGCTAGAGAAGGGTTCATAAATAGCAAACAAATGATGTCTTGAGGTTTTAGGGATTTCTTCAGATGTTTCTTTTGGGAAAAGTAGAGAAAGTTCTCTAGTAGGCTAGGGATTTTTGATAGCCTTCTGTTCTTTTGGGAATAAGAACGAAATTTTTTCTATTGGTGTCTTTTGATGTTGAATGGGTATTTTATGGATAAACAACATTGATTTTGGAATTTCTTTTTATTTGGGAGAAATAGACAATTTGTGAAATTTTTCTAAAAGGTATTGTACGAGATTCTGTGAGGTTAGTGACTCAAACATCACTCTGTCTGTTATTCCTTTAGCAGACTCTCTCACAAATACTTTTAAGACAAAGACAGAATAATTGACATCATTTAGATTTGATTCACACTTTTTATAGCTACTTCCAAAGAGTTGAAACATTCCTGTTGTTCTTAGGTTTTTGTAGCATTCATTTCTAACCCTTTTAAAGTAGTGTTTGTACAATTTATTTGTTCACTTACTTTTTGTATTTTTCCATCAATGCCAAGAGCAGAATCATCCTTAAGAAGAAGGGAAATAACTTTTTCTAAGCTTCCTGTTGCCCCTAGAAGGATCCCTTTATAAGGAAGAAAAATAGAAGTGGTTTCAAGCTTGATACCATCACAAGCTATCCACAAATGTCATTGTGCAGATGAGATTTATGCATCTGGCATATATATAGTAGGAGGACCTTTTAGCTTTCTCCAAGCATAAAATGACATCCAAGAATTTTTTATATCCATGTAGTCTTTCCATTCCAAGGAAAGTGAAATTTTCTATTCTGTAGTAGTGCTAGAATTGAATTCTCTAGCCTCAGGATGAGTACACGGATCCCAATTTAACATATTTTTCGTCAATTGAGTGTTAATTTTGTGCTTAGGATACCCTTCCATTATATCAAAAAAATTATAGATCTCTGGTTTTTATGGCTTTTTACAATTTGGAGGAGCATGATTTTCAAATCTGAAACTTGGAATCAGACTGTCAAGTTGCTATAGATATCCCAACCCATATCTAGGCATACCAATTGGACACATTTTACTGAACATTTCAGTAAGATGGGGATCTTCATTCAGTCAAAGAGGGTAGCTCATGGATAACCATCACTGTGTCATGAGGAAATGGTATATCTGCACATTTGGGATTTGGATAAGTATATATTGCAGTGGATGAGGGAGCTTCTTGTGTTTGGACATTATGATTTTGGTGGGTAACCAAATTTGCAAGAGCTTCTAAATGGACTAGGTGTTTACAAGCTGGACACTTGACTTCTAAAGAAGGAAAATAAAGTAACTGAGCTAATTCAAATAAATCTGCATGAATACATGATGGAGGAATATTTATAGATGATGATGATGATGAAGGTCGACTATAAACAAGGTCGACGCAAAACTCTGAAGATTTATGGCCAAAGTATTTCTATAAATAATCGACATCACGAAGCCTTCTATGATCAATGGTAGACCTTCCTGGAGGAAGCCCCAGCTACAAATAGGTATCAGAGCCAGTAACATCTAGTTCAACCAGGTATTTTCTATAAAATTATAATATAGAAATGGAATAAGGAAGAAGATCTGTATATTTCAGAGAATAGCATTAAGAATAGCACACAGAAGAAAATTATAATCTGGAAAATCTATTTCATTCATATTCTACTTCTGAAATAAATTCTACAGATCTAGAAATAGTTGAAAGTTAGCCTACAGCCTGTTGGGCTTTTCCTTCCATAACTCCGACTAGTGTATATTCTGATTTCTCTATTTTTCATTTAAAAGCTATAACCAGAGTCACAATAAAGGAATTTGTTAGCCAAATCAAAGAAAATTTTGAGTCTATCCAAACCATATCTCTTTTAAATCCCAAAAAGCTACAAGAAGAAGAAGCCAAAAGAAATAACACATCTTATTTCCATCTTGGTTGTATAAGGGTGGGGATAAATGCTTTGACCCACAGAGGGTTGGACACATATTTTTTAGCAACCATCAAAGACCTTTCCCAGAATAAATACACAGATTCACTTATTAGTGGGATAGTTGCCCCATTATCCAATGGTCCTGTCTAGTTTGATTGTCATCCAAACTTCTCAGTATATGTGTATGATGAACATATAAAAGACATCCTTTAGTTACAATCAAAACATCTGGTTTTGATATGAAATAGAAAATAACTAATATTTATGTTCATACCAAAGGATGCTTTACACACGCCAACACCCTTCATCCTGATGTTATTCATACACCAAGCAAAGAATCCAAGTCCAAAACACTAGTCATAACAGATGCTCATAATAATAAAAATTGAGCATCAAACTATAAAATGGGAAGATATTCGTTTTCCTGAGAATTGGGTGGTAGATCTCCTTGACACACCGAAAATCCAGAGTATAACCACAACCCAGTTTCAAGAAAATCCCTCTTCAACTGTGATATATTTTCCAATAAGGACTACCATTGATCATAGAAGGCTCCGTGATGTTGATTCTTTACATAAATACTTTGGCCATATGTCTTCAAAGTTCTGTGTCGACCTTGTTGATAGTCGACCTTCATCATCATCATCTTCATCATCTATAAATATTCCTCCATCATGTATTCATGCAGATTTATTTGAATTAGCTCAATTATTTCATTTTCCTCATTTAGAAGTCAAGTGTCCAACTTGTAAACACATAGTCCATTTAGAACATCTTGCAAATTTGGTTACCAAATAAAATCACAATGTCCAAATAGGAGAAGCTCCCCCATCCACTACGGTAAATACTTGTCCAAATCCCAAATGTGCAGATATACCATTTCCTCATGACACAATGATGTTTATCCATGAGCTACCCTCTTTGGAAAATGAAGATCCCCGTATTACTGAAATGTTTAGTAAAATTCATTCACCTCGTATGCCTAGATATGGGTTGGGATATCTAGAGCATCTTGACAGTCTGATTCCAAGTTCCAGATTTGAAAATCCCACACCTCAATATTGTAAAAATCCTTCGAAATTAGATATGTATAAATTTCTTGATATAATGGAAGGGTGTCCTAAGCACAAATTGACACTCAATGGATGAAAAATATGTTAAATTGGGATCTCTATACTCATCCTGAGGCTAGAGAATTCAATTCTAGAACTACTACAGAACAACAAACTGCACTTTCCTCGGAATGGAGAGCCTACATGGACATAACAAATTCTTGGATCTCATTTTATGCTTAGAGAAAGCTAAAATATCCACCTACTGTATATATGGCAGATTCAGAAATATTGTATGCACAAAGACATTAGTGGACAGCTTGTGATGGTAGTAAGCTTGAAACTGCTTCTACTTTTCCTCCTTATAAAGGGATCCTACTAGGGGAAGAAGGAAGCTTAGCAAAAGCTATTCCCCTTGTCCTTAAGGAAGATTCTACTCTTGGAATTGATGGAAAAATATAAAAAGTAAGTGAAGAAATAAATTTGACAAACACTGCTTTAAAAGGGTTAGAAATGAATGTTGCAAAAACCCAAGAATAAAAGGAATGCTTCAACTCTTTGGAATTAGCTATAAAAAGTCTGAATCAAAGTCTGAATGATGTCAATTTTTTTGTCTCTGTCTTAAAAGGGTTTGTGATAGAGTCTACTGAAGGAATAACAAACAAAGTGAATTTTAAGTCACTAACCTCGCAGAAACTCATACAAGACCTCTCAGAAAAATTTGACAAATTGTCTATTGCTCCCAAAGAAAAATAAATTCCAAAATTAATGTTGTTTACCCATCAAATACCATCCAACATCCAAAGGCACAAATATAAAAAAATTCTTTCTTATTCCAAAAAGAACAGAAGGCTATCAAAAAGCCTCAGCCTACTGGAGAGCTTTCTCTACTTTTCCCAGAAGAAACATCTGAAGAAATCCTTGAAACTTTAGGACATCATTTGTTTCCTATTTATGAAACCTTGTCTATCCAGTTTAGTAGATACCCAGAACCATATCTTAGTGGAAAAGGAAAGATGTCTGAAACTCATACTTTCCAATCAGGATCATATAAGGAATGGAATATTAACGAGTTAAGTGCAAGACAAACCAGATAGATGATAGAGAAAATGTACACAGAGTACAAACTCATGTGTGTGAGGGGGAATTCAAAAGTTGAATCCTGCAAAACACTCATTCAATGTTTTACGGGAACATTGCAAAGATGGTTGGAGTAGAATCCTCTCCAACTCTTATACAAAAAATGGAAGTTGAGGTGGTGAAATATGAAGCATGTGATGTATTTCATAATGAAGATGGCACACCCCAAAAATATATGATTGGAGCACTAACATATTTCATTCTAGAACATTGGTGTGGGTCAACAATAGAAATGGAAAATAAGCATTAAATGGTTCTTATGAACCTTAAATGTAAAAATATGTCTTAGTATGAATATTTCAACAGAGACTGGACACAAAGAATATATGAAATCAAAGAAAGCCAAAATTATGTGGAAACAATTATATTTGGTAGCACTCCCTTCCAAGTTTGTGGAATATATCCAACACCAAGAGATATTCTCCCAATATTTTGAAACTTATACATAGGGAGAAATTTATTGTAACATAACAAAAGCATTGATTGGTTTGTGTACAAGATTAAAGGTAAAAAAGTCATTACAAAAAATGTCAAGACTTCCTATCAGTAAATAAATTTGCAACAAATATGGATTGTCCATTGATGATCCTGTTTTACAGAAGAGAAAGACCAAAAAACATTAGAAGAAAACCCAAAAAGGAGCTCACAGAGAACACCCCAAGAGAGCTAAGAAGTATTCTCAGAGGAGATACTATAGAACTATGCGAAGATCACACTATTATGAGCCCAGGGATATACATTTAAAATCCCAGAAAAACAACAACTTACTTGTTGGCTTTGTGGACAAAAATACATACTGCAAATAAATGTCCACAAGCAAATGAATCAAGGGCCAACAAAGGAAAAAAGTCTCAAGTGTTTTCCAAAATAAAGGGAAGGAAAACGGTCACATTCCAGCGTGCAAGGTGTGGTTCATATCATAAGATAGAAAATTGTCCCAATATCACTTTAAAAGAAGAAGTAAATATGATGAAACAAAATTGTTGTAGCTCGTCCTCAACAACGAGCATGAGACAAATAAACACAGACACTGACTATTTTGATGAACAAATTAATGCATACATGAGAGAATGTGATTGCAAATATTCTGAAGACTATCATTGTAGTATTTCTGAAGACTTCTCTGACTCAGAAAGTGAAGAACCAGGTCTAAGAAATATGCCCCAGAAGGAAAAGGTGTGTATGGCCCATACAGTTGATGACGAGGAAGCAAAAGTATTAAAAACATCAAAATGCTCGAAGAAGGGGAAATGAAAGAAAAAATCCTCGAAGTCTTTCTGCAAACTCTGCACAAAAATGAGGGAAGTAACTCTAAATATTATTCATCTAAAGCTTTGTTTGTAGATGCTTCCTATGAGAAAAATACAAAATGATTCCAGAGATATCAACAGTCTGCAAAAGCTAGTTCTATGACCCTAGGGGAAGTTAGTCAAGAAATTCAAAATCTAAAGAAAGAAGTGGTAGAGCTATAGAAAAAGGTCTCAACATTAGAAAAATCGAAAACAACACAGGATTCAGAGCCTCTCAAAAATCCTAATGTTGAGATCTATGAAAAGGAACATACAGGTTTTGTAAACTTTGGAAGCATGAAAATAATAACCATTCAGTACCAAAAACACCATGTGCTGTTAGATATCAACATTGAAGGTCAAATATTTTCTCTTCGAACATTGATAGACTTAGGAGCAGATATTAATGTTCTGAAAAAAATTAATTCTAGCAAAATATTGGACAACAACACATAGAGAAGTTATAGGGTTAGGAACCCAAATTTTCAAATATGAAGTTCCTAAGCCCATAATTTGCTTTGAAAAACACTATATCAACCTGAAATTTGCAGTTGGCATTATTCCTATTTACTGTATATTGGGAAATGTCTTTCTTGTTGCCGTAGAACTACATGGTTGAGCTAGATTTTCTAATGGGTCTGCTGGTTACTTTAATTCTGTTCCTAATGAGAAAGGATATTTTCAGACTATCACTCTTCCTTATATCTCCACAACCAGGTACTCTACTATGGTCTAGGCCATGCAAGAAGTAAATCTAAAACAGAGAAAGGTAGAAGAATTGAAACACTTTAAATCTTCTCTTAGGATTGAAGAGAAAATTCAATCTCCCAAGATTATGCAGAAAGTTGCAGAATTAAAAAAGAAACTAGAAGAACAATGTTGTGCAGAATATCCTAACGCCTTTTTGCATGGGAAGCAATACAAGGTATAATTTCAATACAAAAAATATTATGAAGGCAAGTCGTGCAATAGTACAACAATTCCTATGAGTAATGAGTACAAAAAACTATGCCAGAAAGATATTTTTAGCCTTCTACAGTGATAAATCATAAGAGAATCCAACAGTCCCTGGAGCTGTTATGGATCCTATGTCAATAAAAATTCTAAACGAATTAGGGGGATTCTTAGACTGGTCATCAACTACAGACCCCTAAATACAGTTTTAGTAGATCACATCTACCCAATTCCACACAAGGGTAGTCTAATAAGAAGAATAACAGGTGCCAAAATATTCTCTAAGTTTGACATGAAATTTGGATTTTGGCAGGTTGCTATTAAAGAAGAATACAGGTTCAAAACAACATTTTGTGTCCCTTCAGGACATTACGAGTGGAATGCCATGCCATTTGGATTGAAGCATGCTCCTTCAAAATTTCAGAAGGTAATGAATGAAGTCTTCAAACCATATTTTGATTGGTTGATCGTATACATTGATGATTTCATAATATTTTCAAAAAGTGTTGAAGAACACTTTAAACATGTTCAGAGATTTCTACAAGTTGTGAAAAATAATGGCTTGGTTTTGAGAAAAAAGAAGTTAGAACTATTCAAAACAAAAATAAAATTTCTAGGCCACACCATTGAAAATGGATGGATCACTTTACAAAAACATGCCTTGGAATTTGCTGATAAATTCCTCGATAAAATTATTGACAAAACCCAACTACAAAAATTCTTGGGATGCCTAAATTATGTCAGTAATTTCTATAAAGGTTGTACAAATGACAAAAATCTGTTGAATCAAAGACTGCAAAAAGAGCCAAAGCCATGGACAGAGGCATATACTACAACAATCAGAAGAATAAAAGCCAGGGAAAAAAAATTACCTATATTTTACTTAGCAGATGAAGAATTGTTCAAAATCGTTGAAACTAATGCCATTGATCTAGGATGGGGTGGAATACTAAAAAAAAGAAAAAGATAGAAGTGAAAAATTTATCCAATTTTCCTCAGGGACATGGAATTCTTCTGAAAGGAATTATTCTACAATAGAAAAAGAGGTAAAGGCTGCCTGGAACTATATAGATAAGTTTGATATACATATTTTACATAAATAATTCTTATTGAGAACTGACGCTTCTGCACTTAAGAAGGTCTTGACAAAATATATCAAGAAGCCTGGGGAATCTAAGTTTTCCAGATGGCAAGCACTCTTTTTAAACTTTTATTTCCAGGTAGAATACATCAAAGGATTGAAGAACTGCCTACTTGATTCCTTAAGTAGAGAAAACCTAGTGAAAATAGAAAACCTGATGGTCATTGTTACATAATGGGATCCTAATGCACAAAGTGAAGCATATATAAATATCCCTGATAATACTGGTTGGTTTTATTATATCATATAGTGAAAGCCCACTTATCAATTAAGGAACACCAAAGTCCTTGATGCAAATTTGCAACCACATACAGATATCTTGCATTTGGTACCAAAAACAAAAGTATATACTAATCCACCCGATGGATACATGATATGGTCTACAAACATTTGATACTATATGTCCACCAAGCTGAAGAAGCATTAGTTGAAATTTTTCATGATCTACATATGGTCTGGAATGAAGGAATCTCAAGAAATAATAATTTTCATAATTATTATGTCATCAACAGGACAAGAGATCCACATTTCAGTGAAAGAATAATGTGGCCACACCACAATCCTAACCTTATCTTTCCTGACACTATATACAATTTTGCAAGTTACAAGCAATTGTGGTGGGATGTATTATGCAGAGAGAAAAATGATGAAACCCACTATACATTAATCAAATTTGGACCAAATTTCATCTCTCAACTTCTTCACAAACCCCAGTGGCTCCAAGAATGGTGGTCATGGTTTGGATTGAATAAAACAACTATGGACCCAGGACAGTTCACATTTGAGTTTTAAACAGAATGTATAACACACTCATATAGTTTTGAAACTCCGTGTTTGGTTGTTAAAGATCTTAAGAAATATTCTGAAGATAAAATCCTTGGTCATTACATGAAGCACCATCATTAATGGGATATTAGGATATCCCATGATCATAAGAAGAATCTATACTAAAGCATGGGATACAACAGGAAAATTCACTCTTCAGTTTCCACGAACAAGCCTTTTGGGAACAACCCAAAATAGTCTAGCAACAAGATGACTACACCTCAGAGATCATGATTAGGACTAGTCACTTGACAATGAGTGTGATCGTTTTCCATGGGATTTTCAACAAAATCTCCACTGTGTAGATATGGATTCTAAGAAATCATTTTGTAAATTTTTTTTCCATGGGATTTCCGACAAAATCTCCATTGTGTAGCTTTTATGTAATTTTTACTTTTCAGACGAATCTTGAGACTTAGAGTACTTCTCCGACTTTTGGTGTGATTTGATCTGCATCTCAAGATCATGTCGAATCTTAGTACGCTATATTTTGCTGGCTAGATTGTCTAGGGTTGGTCTCCTTTCATTGTTATATAAGAAGAGGAGTAGAGCTCATTTGGGACATCGGAATTTGGAGGGAGTCTAGAGTTTTTAGAGTCTGAGATTATATTCATACTCTACATATGCGAATATCAGTTTGATCTACTTGCATCACGAAGAATTTCTCAAGTTTAAGTCAGAAGTTTGAAAGCCTGCGCATCAAGGCCTAAAAACCTTGGTGAGAACCTAAAGTGGTTGAACTTCCATAGGATTTGAGTCTATTTGTTGAGTGTTAACTTCATAAATTTCTAAAGACAGAGTCTGTAAAGGGCTAGGTAGCCTTTGGATCTCATCCTTTTTCTAAAGGTGACGTATCCAATAAATTCCCATACATTCAATCTCTGGAACAGATCTATATAGAAGTTCTTCATTGTAATATCCATTTCTGGAAATAATAAAGAAGAGAAGTTTTCCATATTTTTGTACATGAAATCTTGAAGGTCTACTATGAGATTTTAAATATTCTATGAGAGGAGAGGTTCGTCAGAGGTTCACCGAGAGTTGAGGGATGCCAGCTCGTTAAGGCAGAAGGTCGTGGAAGAGCGTTTTGTGAGAAGACTCAGAGGTTCATGTACGAGTTCATGTATCACGACAGAAGATTCAAAAAGTTTAAAGTATCACTGCAAGATTCATTTCTCCGACAGAGGAAGCCCCTGCTACAAATTGGTATCAAAGACAGTAACAACAGGTTCAACCGGGTATTTTCTATAAATTCTAATATAGAAATGGAACTAGGAATAAGATCTGTATCTTTCAGAGAATTGTATCAAGAAGAGCACACAAAAGAAATTTCTAATCTAGAAAATCTATTTCATTCAGCGTCTACTTCTAAAATAAATTATGCAGATCTAGAAATAGTTTAAAATCAGCCTACAGGCTGTTGGGATCTGCCTTCCATAAGTCCCACTATTGTATATTCTGATTTATCTGTTTTTCATTTAAAACCTATAATGAGAGTCACAGTAAAGGAATGTGTTAGCCAAATCTAAGAAAATGATGAGCCTATCCAGACCATATCACCTTTAAATCCCAAAAAGCTACAAGAACATATTATTTGCATCTTACTTGTATAAGGGTGGGGATAAATACTTTGACACACAGAGGGTTGGACACATATTGTTTAACAATCGTCAGATACCTTTCCCACAATAAATACACAGATTCACTTATTGGTGGGATAGTTGCCCTATTATCCAATGGTCTTGTCTAGTTTGATTGTCATCCAAACTTCTCAGTATATGTGGATGATGAAAATATAAAACACATCCTTCAGTTACAAATCAAAACATTTGGTTTTGATATGAAGAAGAAAGGAACTAATATTTATTTTCATACAAGAGTATTCTTTAGACACACCAACACCCTCTATCCTATTTTCCTTCATACACCAAGCAAAGAATCCAAGTCCAGCACACTAGTCATAGTAGATGATCATAATAAAAAAATTGAGCATCCAAATATAAAATGGGAAGATCTTAGTTTTCCTAAGAATTGGGTGGTCGATCTCCCTAACACACCCAAAATCCACAGTATAACCACAGCCTAGATTCAAGAAAATCCCTCTTCAACTGTGATATCTTTTCCAAGAAGGTCTACCATTGATCATTGAAGGCTTCGTGATGATGATTCTTTACAAAAATACTTTGGCCATAAGTCTTCAGTGTTCTGCGTCGAACTTGTTGATAGTCGACCTTCATCATCATCATCATCATCTGTAAATATTACTCCATCATGTATTCATGCAGATTTATTTGAATTAGCTTAGTTACTTCATTTTCCTTCTTTAGAAGTCAAGTGTCCAGCTTGTAAACACCCGGTCCATTTAGAACCTCTTGCAAATTTGGTTACCCACCAAAATCACAATGTCCAAACAGGAGAAGCTCCCCCATCCACTACAGTAAATACTTGTCCAAATCACAAATGTGCAAATATACCATTTCCTCATGACACAATGATGCTTATCCATGAGCTACCCTCTTTGGAAAATGAAGATCTTCGTCTTACTAAAATTTTCAGTAAAATGCGTCCACTTGGTATGCCTAGATATGGGTTGGGATATCTAGAGAAGCTTGAGAGTCTAATTCCAAGTTCTATATTTGAAAATCCTACTCCTCCAGATTGTAAAAATCATTTGAAAAAAGAGATGAATAAAATTTTTAATATAATGGAAGGGTTTCCTAAGCACAACATTGACACTCAATAAATGAAAAATGTGCTGAATTGGGATCTATATACTCATCCCTAGGCTAGAGAATTCAATTCTAGCACTATTACAGAACAAAAAACCGATCTTTCCTTTGAATGGAAAGACTACGTGGAGATAAAAAATTCTTGGATCTCATTTTATGCATGGAGAAAACTAAAATATCCACCTATTATATATATGGCAGATGCAAAAATCTCATTTGCAAAATATATTTATGGACAACTTGTGATGGCAGCAAGCTTGAAACCACTTCTACTTTTCCTCCTTATAAAGGGATCCTGCTAGGGGAATAAGGAAGTTCAGCAAAAGCTATTACCCTTTTTATTAAGGATGATTATTCTCTTGGCATTGATGGCAGAATAAAAGAAGTAAGTGAACAAATAAATTGCACAAACACTGCTTTAAAATGGTTAGAAATGAATGTTGCAAAAACCCAAGAACAAAGGAATGTTTCAACTCTTTGTAAGTAGATATAAAAAGTGTGAAGAAAAGTCTAGATGATGTCAACTTTTTTTCCTTTTTCTAAAAATAATTTGTGAGAGAGTCTGCTAAAGGAATAACATACATCATGAGGTTTGAGTCACTAACCTCACAAAATCTCATACAAGACCTTTCAGAAAAAATTGACAAACTGTCTATTGCTCCCAAAGAAAAATAAATTCCAAAATCAATGTTTTTTACCCATCAAGTACACATCCAACATACAAAGGCACCAATAGAAAAAATCGTGTTCTTATTTCCAAAAGAATAGAAGGCTATCAAAAATTCTCAGCCTACTGGAGAACTTTCTCTACTTTTCCTAGAAGAAACATCTAAATAAATTGATGAAACCTCAGGACATCATCTGTTTCCTATTTATGAACCCTTGTCTAGCCAATTCAATAGATACCAAACACCAAATCTTATAGGCAAAGGAAAGATGCTTGAAACTCATACTTTCCAATCAAGAGCATATAAGGAATTGAATATTGAAGAGTTGAGTGTAGGACAAATCAGATAGATGCTAGATCAAATGTACACAAAGTAAAAACTCATGTGTACGAGGGGAAAGTCAGAAGTTGAATCCTGCAAAACACTCATTCAGTGTTTCACGAGAACATTGCAAAGATGGTGGGAGGTAGAATCCTCTCCAACTCTTATACAAAAAATGGAAGTTGAGGTCATGAAAGATGAAACAGGTTATGTATTCCATAATGAAGATGGCACACCCCAAAACAATATTATTGGAGCACTAACATCTCCCATTCTAGAATATTGGTGTGGGCCAACAATAGAAATGGAAAATAAGCATGAAATGGTTCTTATGAACCTCAAATGTAAAAGGATGTCTCAGTGTAAAGATTTCCACAGAGACTGGACACAAAGAATATATGAGGTCAAAGAAAGCCAAAATTCTTTGTGGAAACAAGTATATTTGGCATCACTCCCTTCTAAGTTTGTGGAATATATCCAGCACCAGGAGATATTATCCCAATATTTTGAAACTTTTATATGGGGAGAAATTTATTTTAACATAAAAAAAACATTGATTGGTTTGTGTACAGGATTAAAGGTGAACAATTCATTACAAAAATTATCAAGACTTCCTTACACTAAATCAATATGCAATAAATATGGGTTGTCCATTGATGATCCTGTTGTATAGAAGAGAAAGAGCAGAAAACATCAGAAGGAAACCCAAAAAAGAGATCATAGAGAACGCCCCAAGAGAACTAAGAAGTATTCTCAGAGGAGATACTATAGATCTGTGCCAAGATCACACTATTATGAGCCCGGGAATATACATTTAAAATCGTAAAAAAACAACCCACTTACTTGTTGGCTTTGTGGACAGAAAGGACATGCTGCAATTAAATGTTCATAGGAAAAAGAATCAAGGGCCAATAAAGGAAAAAAGTCTAAAGAGTTTTCCAAAATAAAGGGAAATAAAATGGTCACATTCCAGTGTACAAGGTGTGGTTAAAGTTATCATAAGACAGAAAATTGTCCCAATATAACTTTCAAAGAAGAAGTACATCCGGTGTAACATAACTGTTGCATCTCATCCTCAATAATGAGCAGCAGCCAAACATACATGGACACTGAATACTTTGATGAAAAAATCAATGCATACATTAGAAAATGTGATTTCACAAATTTTGAAGGCTGTCATTGTAGTCTTTCTGAAGACTTCTCTGACTCGAAAAGTGAAGAACCAGGTCCAAGAAATATGCCCTAGAAGGAAAAGGTGTGCATGGCCCATGTATTTGATGACGAGGAAGCAAGAGTGTTAAATAACATCAAAATTATCGAAGAAGGGGAGATGAAAGAAACACTCCTCGAAGTCTTTCTGCAGACTTTGCACAAAACCAGGGAAGTACCTCTAAATATTCTTCATCTAAAGATTTTTTTGTAGATCCTTCATATGAGAAAAATACAAAATCAATCTAGAGAAATCAATAGTTTTCAAAACCTAGGCCTATGACCCTAGGGGAAGTTATTCAAGAAATTCACAATCTAAAGAAAGAAGTGGTGGAGCTAAAGAAAAAGGTCTCAACTTTAGAAAAATCTAAAACAACATAGGATTCAGAGCCTCTCAGAAATCCTAATGTTGAGATCTATGAAAAGGAACATACAAATTTTTTAAAATTTGGAAGCATGAAAATAATGACCATTCAATAGGAAAAACATGATGTGCTGTTAGATATCAACCTTGAAGGTCAAATATTTTCCCCGAAACATTGATAGACTCAAGAGAAAATATTAATGTTTTGAACAAAAAATTAATTCCAGCAAAATATTTGACAACAACACATAGAGAAGTTATAGGGTTAGGAACCCAAACTTTCAAATATGAAGTTCCTAAGGCCACATTTTGTTTTGAAAAACACTATATCAGCCTGAAGTTTACAGTTGGCAGTATTTTTGTTGACTTTATATTTGGAAATGTCTTTCTTGCTACCGTAGAACCACATGGTTCAGTCAAATTTTCTGATGGGTTGTCTTGTTACTTTATTTCCATTCCTGATGAGAGAGGATATTTTCAGACTATCTCTCTTCCTTATATCTCCACACCCAAGTATTATACAATGGTCTAGGCCATGCAAGAAGTAAATCTGAAACAGAGAAAGATTTAAGAATTGAAACACTTTAAATATACTATGAGGATTGAAGATCAAATTCAATCTCCCAAGATTATGATGAAAGTTGAAAAATTAAAAAAGCAACTAGAAGAACAATGTTGTGCAAAAGATCCTAACGCCTTTTGGCAAAGGAAGCAATACAAAGTATAATTTTCCTACGAAGAAGATTATAAAGGAAAGCTGTGAAAGAGTAGAGAAATTCAATAATGAGTACATAAACTATGCCAAAAAGAGATTTTTAGCCTTCTGCAGCGAAAACCCATCAAAGAATCCAGCAGTCCCTGGAACTGTTATGGATTCTATGTCAATAAACATTCTAAACAAATTAACGAAATTCCTAGACTGGTCATCAACTACATACCCCTAAATACAATTTTAGCAGATGACACCTACCCAATTCCACACAAGGGTAGTCTAATAAGTAGAATAGCAGGCCCCAAAATATTCTCTAAGTTTGACATGAAATCTGGATTTTGGCAGGTTGCTATTAAATAAGAATACAGGTTCAAAACAACCTTTAGTGTCCCTTTAGGACATTATGAGTGGAATGTCATACCATTTGGATTAACGCATGCTCCAAAATTTCAGAATGTAATGGATGAAGTCTTCAAATCATATTTTGATTGGCTGATCATATACATTGATGATGTCCTAATATTTTCAAAAAGTGTTGAAGAACACTTTAAACATGTTTAGATATTTCTACAAGTTGTTAAAATAATGGCTTGGTTTTGAGAAAAAAGAAGCTAGAACTATTCAAAAAAAATTAAATTTCTACGACACACCATTGAAAATGGGCAGATCACTTTACAAAAAGAGGCATTGAAATTTGTTGATAAATTCCCCAATAAAATTACTAACAAAACCCAATTACAAAGATTCTTGGGATGCCTAAATTATGTCATTAATTTCTATAAAGGCTATGAAAATGACAGAAGTCTGCTGAATCAAAGACTACAAAAAGAGCCAAAGCCATGGATAGAGGCACACACTACAATAGTTAGAAAAATAAAATCCAAGGTAAAAACATTACCTATCCTTTACTTAGTAGATGAAGAATTGTTCAAAATTGGCTTTATTCAATCCGAACCATGACCACCATTCTTGGAGCCACTAGGGTTGGTGAAGAAGTTGGGAGATGAAAGTTGGTCCAAATTTTATTAATGTACAGTGGGTTTCATCATTTTTCTCTCTGCATAATACATCCCACCATAATTTCTTGTAACCTGCAAAATTATATACAATGTCTTTCATTGAAATGAGGGCCTCTTGTCCTGTTGATGACATAATACTTATGAAAAGTCTTAGTTCTTGAGCTTCCTTCATTCCAGACCATATATAGATCATGAAAACTTTCAACTAACGCTTCTTCAACTTGGTTGGCAGACAATATGGATTTTTTGTTGACCATATCATGTATCCATCGGCTCGACTTATGATATACTTTTCTTTCTGGTACCAAATGTAGGATATCTGTATGTGGTTGCAAATTTGCAGCAAAGACTTTGGTGTTCCTTAATTTCCAAGTGGTCTTCCATTTTCCGATATAGTCAAACCAACCAATATTATCGGGGATATTTCTATATGCGTCACTTTGTGCACTAGGATCCCATTATGTAACAATGACCATCAGGTTTTCTATTTGCAATAGGTTTTCTCTACTTAAGAAATCAGGTAGGTAGTTCTTCGATACTTTGATGTGTTCTACCTGGAAGTCAGAGTTTGAAAAGAGTATTTTCCATCTGGAAAACTTAGGTTCCCCAGGCTTCTTGAAATATTTTATCAAGACCTTATTGAGTGCATAAGTGTCTATTATCAACAAGAATTTTTTATGTACAAGATGTATATCAAACTTATATATACAGTTCCAAGAATCCTTTACCTCTTTTTCTATTGTAGAATAATTCCTTTCAGAAGGATTCCATGTCCCTGAGGAAAATTGGACTACTTGTTCACTTATATATTTTTATTGTTTTAGTATTCCACCCCATTCTAGATCACTCGCGTGAGTTTCAACAATTTGAACAATTATTCATCTGCTAAGTAAAGGATAGGTAATGTTTTTACCTTGGGTTTTATTCTTCTGAATGTTGTAGTATGTGCCTCTGTCCATGTCTTTGGATCTTTTTGCAGTATTTGATTTAGCATACTTTTTTCATTTGCACAACCTTTATAGAAATTACTAACATAATTTAGGCATCCCAAGAATCTTTGTAAATGGGTTTTGTCAATAATTTTATAAGGGAATTTAGCACCAAATTCCAAGGCATGTTTTTGTAAAGTGATCTATCCATTTTCAATGATGTGTCCTAGAAATTTTATTTTTGTTCTGAACAATTCTAACTTCTTTTTTCTAAAAACCAAGCCATTATTTTTCACAACTTGTAGAAATATTTGAACATGTTTAAAGTGTTCTTCAACACTTTTTGAAAATATTAGGACATCATCAATGTATATGATCAACCAATCAAAATATGGTTTGAAGACCATCCATTACCTTCTGAAATTTTGAAGGTGCATGATTCAATCCAAATGGCATGAAATTACACTCGTAATGTCCTAAAGGGACACTAAATTTTTTTTTGAACCCATCTTCTTCTTTAATAGCAAGCTGCAAAAATCCAAATTTCATGTCAAACTTAGAGAATATTTTGGCGCCTGCTATTTTTCTTATTAGACTACCCTTGTGTGGAATTGGTTAGGTGTCATATGCTAAAACTGTATTTAGGGGTATGTAGTTGATGACCAGTCTAGGAATTACCCTAATTTGTTCGTAATGTTTATTGACATAGAATCCATAACAGTTCTAGGGACTACTATATTCTCATGAGTTTTCATTGCAGAAGGCTAAAAATATCTTTCTGGCATAGTTTTATGTACTCATTATTCATAGGAATTGTTCTACTCTTGCATGACTTGCCTTCGTAATCTTCTTTGTAGGGAAATTCTACTTTGTATTTCTTCCTATGCTAAAAGGCGTTAGGATATTCTGCACAACATTGTTCTTCTAGTTTCTTTTTTAATTCTGCAACTTTCTTCATAATCTTGGGAGTTTGAATTTTCTCTTCAATCCTCAGAGAAGGTTTAAAGTATTTCAATTTCTATATCTTTCTCTATTTTAGATTTACTTCTTGCATGGCCTAGACCATAGTAGAATACCTGGGTGTGGAGATATAAGGAAAAGTGATAGTGTGAAAATATCCTCTCTCATCAAGAACAAAAATAAAGTAACCAACCGACCCATCAGACAATTTGGCTGAACCGTGTGGTTCGATGGCAGTAAGAAAGACATTTCCCAATATATGATCAACAGGAATAATTCCAACTGAAAATTTCAGGTTGATACAATGTTTTTCAAAGAAAATTGTGGCCTTATGAACTTCTTATTTGAAATTTTGGGTTCCTAACCCTATAACTTCTCTATGTGTTTTTGTCCAATATTTTGTTGGAATTAAATTCTTGTTCAGAACATTAATATCTGCTCCTGAGTCTATCAATGTTCTAAGGGAAAATATTTTGCATTCAATGTTGATATCTAATAGCACATGGTGTTGTTGGTATTGAATGGTCATTATTTTCATGCTTCCAAAGTTTAAAAAATGTGTATGTTCCTTTTCATAGATCTCAACATTAGGATTTCTAAGAGGCTCTAAATCTTGTGTTGTTTTAGCTTTTTTCTAAAGTTGAGACCTTTTTCTTTAGCTCTACCACTTCTTTCTTTAGATTGTGAATTGCTTGACTAACTTTTTCTAGGGTCATAGACCTAGATTTTGCAGATTTTTTATCTCTCTCGAATGATTTTGCTTTTTTTCTCATAGGAAGCATCTACAAAAAAAGCTTTAGATGAAGAATATTTAGAGGTATTTCCCTGGTTTTTGTAGAGAGTCTACAGAAAGACTTCGAGGATTTTTTCTTTCATTTCCCCTTCTTCAAGTATTTTGATGTTGTTTAATACTTTTGCTTCATCGTCATCAACTGTATGGGCCATACACACCATTTCCTTCTGGGGCATATTTTTGGACCTGGTTCTTCACTTTATAAGTTAGAGAAGACTTTAGAAAGACTAAAATGATAGTCTTCAAAATCTTTGCAATCATATTCTCTTATGTATGCATTGATTTTTTCATCAGAATATTCAGTGTGAATGTCTATTTGGCTATTGCTCATTTTTTAGGATGAGCTGCAATAGTTTTGTTTCATCAGATGTACTTCTTCTTTGAAAGTGGTATTGGGGCAATTTTCTGTCTTATGATAACTTGAACCACACCTTGTACACTGGAATGTGACCATTTTGTTTCCCTTTCTTCTGGAAAATTATTGATACTTTTCTCCTTTGTTAGCCCTCGATTCATTTGCAT
Organism: Pinus albicaulis; assembly: GCA_034641835.2. Classification (NCBI taxonomy): domain Eukaryota; kingdom Viridiplantae; phylum Streptophyta; class Pinopsida; order Pinales; family Pinaceae; genus Pinus; species Pinus albicaulis. The sequence goes on along the minus strand of CM076572.1, from coordinate 361,811,499 downwards.
GTGGAAATTTATTTACAGTATGCCCTTTTTTTCCACAAAGCTGACAAGTAAGTGTGTTGTTTTTGTGGGATTTTAAATGTATATCCCTGGGCTCATAATAGTGTGATCTTGGCATAGTTCTATAGTATCTCCTTTGAGAATACTTATTAGTTCTCTTGGGGTGTTCTCTGTGAGCTCATTTCTGGGTTTTCTTCTGATGTTTTCTGGTCTTTCTCTTTTGTACAACAAGATCATCAATGGACAATCCATATTTATTGAAGATTGACTTACTGTCAGGAAGTCTTGATAGATTTTATAATGACCTGTTTACCTTTAATCCTATACACAAACCAATCGATGCTTTTGTTATGTTACAATAAATTTCTTCCCATGTATAAGTTTCAAAATATTGGGACAATATCTCCTAGTGCTATATATATTCCACAAACATGGAAGGGAGTGATACCAAATATACTTGTTTCCGTGAAGAATTTTAGGTTTCTTTGACTTCATATATTCTTTATGTCCAGTCTCTGTGGAAATCTTCATACTTAGACATATTTTTTCATTTAAGGTTCATAAGAACTATTTCATGCTTATTTGACATTTATATTGTTGGCCCACACCAATTTTATAGAATGAAAGATGTTAGTTCTCCAATCATATTGTTTTGGGGTGTTCCATCTTCATTATGGCATACATCACCTGCTTGATATTTCACCACCTCAACTTCAATTTTTTGTATAAGAGCTGGAGAGGATTCTACCGCCCACCATCTTTGCAATGTTCCCGTAAAACACTGAATGAGTGTTTTGCGGGATTCAACTTCAGAATTTCCCCTCATACACATGAGTTTGTACTTTGTGTACATTTTTTATATCATCTGTTTGATTTGTCTTGCACTCAACCCGTCAATAATCCATTCCTTATATGATCCTGATTTGAAAGTATGAGATTCAAGCATCTGGCCTTTTCCACTACGATTTGGTGTTGGGTATCTAGTGAACTGGCTAGACAAGGGTTAATAAATAGAAAATAGATGATGTCTTGAGGTTTCAAGGATTTCTTGAGATGTTTCTTCTGGGAAAAGTAGAGAAAGTTCTCTAGTAGGCTGAGGATTTTTGATAGCCTTCTATTATTTTGGGAATAAGAAAGAAATTTTTTCTATTGGTGCCTTTGGATGTTGGATGGGTATTTGATGGGTAAACAACATTGATTTTGGAATTTCTTTTTCTTTGGGAGAAAAAGACAAATTGTCAAAATTTTATGAAAGGTCTTGTATGAGATTCTGTGAGGTTGGTGACTCAAACCTCACTCTATCTGTTATTCCTTTAGTATAATCTCTCACAAATTATTTTAATACAGAGAAAGAGAAATTGACATCATTCAGACTTTGATTCATACTTTTTACAGCTACTTCCAAAGAGTTGAAACATTCCTTTTGTTCTTGGGTTTTTGCAGCATTCATTTCTAACCCTTTTAAAGCAGTTTTTGTCCAATTTATTTGTTCACTTACTTTTTATATTCTTCCATCAATGCCAAGAGTAGAATCATCCTTAAGAACAAAAGGAATAGATTTTGTTGAGCTTCCTGCTTCCCCTACCAGGATCCCTTTATAATGAGGAAAAGTAGAAGTGGTTTCAATATTGCTACCATCACAAGCTATCCACAAATGTCTTTGTGCAGATGAGCTTTTTGCATCTGCCATATATACAGTAGGTGGATCTTTTAGCTTTCTCCAAGAATAACAAGAGATCTAAGAATTTGTTATCTCCATGTTGTCTTTCCATTCCAAGGAAAGTGTAGTTTTATGTTCTGTAGTGGTGCTAGAATTGAATTCTCTAGCCTTGGGATGAGTATACAGATCCCAATTTAGCATATTTTTCATCCATTGAGTGTCAATTTTGTGCTTAGGAAACCCTTCCATTATATCAAAAAATTTATATATATCTAGTTTCAAAAGCTTTTTACAATTTGGAGGAGTAGGATTTTCAAATATAGAACTTGGAATCATACTGTCAAGCTGCTCTAGATATCACAACCCATATCTAGGCATACCAACTGGATGCATTTTAGTGAACATTTCAGTAAGATGGGGATATTTGTTTTACAAAGAGAGTAGCTCATGGATAACCATCACTGTGTCATGAGGAAATGGTATATCTGCACATTTGGGATTTGGACAAGTATTTACTACAATGGATGGGGGAGCTTCTCCTATATGGACATTGTGATTTTGGTTGGTAACCAAATTTGCAAGAATATATGATGGAGGAATATTTACAGATGATGATGATCATGAAGGTCGATTATAAACAAGGTTAACGGAGAACACTGAAGACTTATGGCCAAAGTATTTCTGTAAAGAATAAAAATCACAGAGCCTTATATGATCAATGGTATACCTTGTTGGAAAAGATATCACAGTTGAAGAGGGATTTTCTTGAATCTGGGTTGTGGTTATACTCTAGATTTTGGGTATGTTAGGGAGATCTACGACCCAATTCTTTGGAAAACTAAGATCTTCCCATTTTAAAGTTTGATGCTCAATTTTTTTATTATGAGCATCTGTTATGAATATTTTGTTGGACTTGGATTCTTTACTTGGTGTATGAAGGACAACAGTATAGAGGGTGTTGGTGTGTCTAAAGCATCCTCTGGTATGAACATAAATATTAGTTCTTTTCTTCTTCATATCTAAACTAGATGTTTGGATTTTTAACTGAGGGATGTCTTTTATATCTTTATCATACACATATACTGAGAAGTTTGGATGACAATCAAACTAGACATGACCATTGGATAATGGGGTAACTATCCCACCAATAAGTTAATCTATGTATTTATTGTGGGAAAGGTCTCTTATGGATGTTAAACAATATGTGTCCAACCCTATGTGGGTCAATGCATTTATCCCCACCCTTATATAACCAAGATGAAAATAAGATGTGCCATGTATTTTGGCTTCTTCTTGTAGCTTTTTGGGGTTTAAAAGAGATATGGTCTGGATGGACTCAACATTTTCTTGGATTTGGCTAACACTCTAGTTACAACTTTTAAATGAAAAAGATATAAATCATAATATACACTAGTCGGACTTATGGAAGGCAAAGCCCAATGGGCTATAGGCTAAATTTCAACTATTTCTAGATCTGCAGAATTTATTTCAGAAGTAGAAGCTGAATGATATAGATTTTCCATATTAGAATTTTCTTTTGTGTGCTCTTCTTGATGCAATTCTATGAAAGATACAAATCTTCTTCCTGGTTCCATTTCTATATTAGAATTTTATAGAAAATACCCGATTGAACTAGATGTTACTGGCTCTGATACCAGTTTCTAGCAGGGGCTTCCTCCATCAAAGAAATGAATCTTATTGTGCTACTTTAAGCTTTTTGATTCTTCTGTCGTGATACACGAACTCATACATGAACCTCTAAGTCTTCTCACAAAACGATCTTCCATGGCCTTCTGCCTTAACGAGTTAGCATCCCTTGACTCTGAGTGAACCTCCGATGAACCTCTCCTCTCACAGAATATTTAAAAGATTAAATATAGACATTCAAGATTTCATGCAGAAAAATATGGAAAATTTCTCTTCATTATTTTCAGAAATGGATATTACAATGAAGAACTTATATATAGATCTATTCTAGAGATTGACTGCAAGGGAATTTACTGGATATGTCACCTTTGGAAAAAGGATGAGATCCAAAGGCTACCTAGAAATTTAAAGACTCTATCTTTAGAACTTGAAGAAGTTAACACTCACAGACAGACTCAGATCCTATGGAATTTCAGCCACATTAGGTCCTCACCAAGGTTTTTAGGCCTTGATGCGCAGGATCCCAAAATTTTGACTTAAACTTAAGAAATTCTTCATGATGCAAGTAGATCGAACTGATGTTCGCAGATGCAGAGCAGAAAAATAATCTCTAAATCTAAAAACTTCTAATATATATTGTTAACCCTTTGTCAAACCAGGAGGTAACTCCTCAAAATCAGAATGTGTATTAACTGAAGAATGTACATGCTTTTATAGATGGGAGGTGAGGCTATTGGGATTCATCTCCCAATGACTCTTGGCCTTCCTTATTTCCTAATATTAAATAATATACAAAAATACATATGCACACCCATCCATAGGATTAGGTGTCAACATTCCCCCCTTTAATTCGAAGGGATGTTGGTGAGTCCAAGCATCGATCTGAACTTTTCAAACTTTTCTCTTCCAAGTGCTTTGGTGAAGATGTCAGCAGTTTGCTCATTTGTGGAACAATGATGTAGATGAATGGTTTTGGCCTGAACATGATGTCGAATTAGATGGTACTTTGTATTGATGTGCTTTGTTCAATCATGGAACTTTGGGTTCTTGGCCAACTTTATTGCGGAAGTGTTGTCAATCATGAGTGGTGTGGAGTACATGTGTTTCATCTGCAAATCTTCCAGGATTTTCCGGAGCCACACAATTTCCTTTGTTGCTTCAGCTGCTGCCACATATTCTGCCTCGGTCGTGGAATCTGCTGGAACTGACTGTTTGCGTGATCTCCATGAGACAGCTCCTGATCCAAGACTCATGGTGTAACTTGTAGTAGACACCCCTGTTTCTTTGTCGCCATCAAAGTCTGAATCAGAGTATCCGGTCAAGTTGAAGTCGCCTACCTGTGTATATTTGAGTCCAAAGTCTTGAGTCCCCTTCAAGTACCTTAGTACTCTTTTTGCAGCAGACCAATGTCCTTCACAAGGTTTTTGCATGAACCTTGAGAGGATTCCAACGGCAAATGAAATGTCAGGTCTGGTGGTGGTCAGATAGATAAGACTTCCTACAAGCTGTCTATACTTAGTTGCATCCTCAAATTCCTTCCCTTCAATAGATGTGAGCTTCAAGTTTTGTTCCATTGGAGTGCTTAAGGGTTTACATTCATCCATGCCAAATTTGTTCAAGAGATCTCCAATGTACTTCTTTTGAGAAAGAAATATGAATTTAGGATGTTGAATTACTTCAATACCCAAATAGTAATGAACATGACCTAAATCAGTCATTTCAAAACCTTTCTTCAACTCTTTCTTCATGGATGCAATATAGCTCTCATTGTTTCCTGTTATCAAAATATCATCTACATATACCACAAGATATACAACTGTTTTTCCAACTTTCTTAACAAACAAAGTTGCATCATCAAGATCAAAGTGTTTGAAATCAAGTTTGAGAAGATGCTCGGTCAATTTCTCATACCAGGCTCGTGGTGCTTGCTTGAGGCCATACAAGGATTTTACAAGTTTGCAAACTTTGTGTTCTTGACCCTTTATCACAAATCCTTCTGGATGGGACATATAAACTTTCTCCTTTAGATCTCCATTCAAGAAGGTTGTTTTTACATCCATATGATGGACTTTCCATCCATTCTGAGCTGCTAAGGCAAAGAGAGTCCGGATGGTGGTCCATTTTGCTGTGGGAGCAAAAGTTTCTTCATAATCGACTCCTTCTTTCTGTGCGAATCCTTTTGCCACAAGCCTGGCCTTATGCTTGTCAAGTGAGCCGTCTGCTTTGTACTTGTTCTTGTAGACCCACTTACAGCCAATTGGTTTTGTTCCCAAAGGTGGATCAACCAGCTTCCAAGTGCCATTCTTTATCAAGGCATCATACTCCTTCTGCATCGCTTCTTTCCATTGATCATGAGAAGCGGCTTCTTTGAAGGAAGTTGGTTCATGATCTGTAGACAAACTCAATTCACAGTTATAAGAAATATCCATATCAACAGGGGAATTAGAATTATCTACATCACCTTCGATTTCTTGAGTGGAACTTATTGTTCCTGTTTTTCCAACCTCATCAGGATGAACATCCTCCAGTGTCTTTGTCAGCCATTTGGGAGGACCTTTCTGAGATGGCCCAGGCTAGTCACTTGACTGAGTTGGGATTGATTCAAGATTCAATCTCCCAATTCTGTCGATCACATCATCAAATGTGTCATCCGTGGTTGTTTCTTCATGTGGGGGAGAGAGTGCTTCAGGATATGATTCCACATTTTGATTCAATATTGGAATCCCCCCTTCAAGGTGTGGAATCACATTATCAAATTCTTGGAAAGACTTTGCATGTGTGAATCTATCCAGGCGATCAAGTTGCCGCTCAACAACCTTGTCACTCTTGGAAGATTCAAGAAATATGACATCTCTTGCTATCACAAACTTCTTATTTGTTTCATCATAGAGACGATATCCTTTGGAGGTATTGGAGTACCCCAAGAAGATACATTTTCTGCTTCTAGCACCAATTTTGTTCCTTTGACCCTTGGGTATCAAGGCATAACAGGTGGACCAAAAGACCCTGAAATGCTTTACCGAAGGAATGTGGCCATGCCACATTTCAAAAGGAGTTTTGTTTCTAATTGAACTTGAAGGACACCTATTCTTTATGTAAACAGCACATAGAACTGCATCAGCCCAAAATATCAATTTTACATTCTTGAAAAATAACATGGAGCGGACCATATTTAAAATAGTTCTGTTCATTCTTTCAGCTACACCGTTCTGTTGTGGATTATATGGCACAGTTGTTTGATGTTTGATTCCATGTTGGCGAAGATAATTTTCAAATTCGTTTGAAGTGTATTCTTTTCCATTATCAGTACGTAGAGAGCCAATATGTGTTTGTGCATCATTTTCAATCCATGCATGAAAATTCTTGAAAGTTTGAAAAGCATGAGACTTATTCTTCAGTAAGTAAATCCAACACATTCTGGTGTAGTCATCAATAAATGTCATCATGTATTTGTTTCCATTTGCAGAAGCAATAGGCATAGGGCCACATAAATCTGAATGAACAAGTTCAAGTTTACTATGTGCTCTTGAGTGTGAATCATGAAATGGCTATTTGCTATGCTTTCCTAGAATACAAGCATCACATTCCTTAGGTTTTCTAGGAATTGTAGGAATTCCATCAACACCATTTTTCTTCAACAAACGAGGGCTGTCATAGTTTAAGTGTCCAAATCTAGCATGCCATAAAAGACTTGATGGAAATGTACCTTCATCATGATGTGAACTGAATGCAAAGTTTTGAGCATGAGCAGATGAACCTTTCAGCTTCAAAAGTCTCCCTCCTTCTATTCCCTCCATGAAAAGTGAGTGATCTCGACGTCGATCCGACTCTCTCGCCTTGCCATCAAACAAGTGAACTCGAGTGTCCTTTGTCAATGGATTTCCCATCAGTGTAGCAAGCTTCTTCAACTCAGGGAGGTATAGAACCTCATGTAGGATATGATCAGGAAGACCAGGCAGTTTAAGCCTGACTGTGCCAAGCCCCGATGGCTTGAGTTTGGATTTATCTGCGAAATATACTGCTCCATCAACTTTGTCAGTGAATTCTTCAAAAAAATATTTTCTAAATGTCATGTGACATGTTGCTCCTGAATCTAGCAACCAATCATCTCTCCATGAAGTAAATGAAACATCAAATAGGTTTTCAGTTACTCCATTGTTACAATGTGCTAGAACAGAATGAGCTGATTCAGCTGGTTTACCTTTGTCTTTGTCATCATTTTTATCTCTGTCTTGATTTGTTTGCTGCTGAGCTTTAGATTGTTTGCCCCCCTTTTCTCTAAATTTTATTCTTCGTCTTCTGCCTTCTCTTCCTCTGGATGGACCTAAAGCGTGTCTCTTTTCTCTCTGTGCCAAGTAGGTAGCCTCTTTAGAAGATGAAGGGACTGTCATCTTCTTTTGAAGGAGGAGAGAAAAAAACTCTGCTGGAAAATTTCTCTTGAAGGAGTGAAAACAAAAAAAATCTTTGCTGGAAAATGTACTGAGTTTAAAAGGACAGAAACTCTTTGCTGCAAATATGAAGACTGAATTTAAATGGACAAAAAAATACTCTTTGCTATAAACTGAATTCTGCATAAAAAAATATATATGTATATATATATATATATTTTTTTTTTGGGGGAATAAAAAAAATTTATGATTGTGGAGGGGCGGTATTATGAAATGGGAGGGTGATATGGAGGGGAGCAGTGTGAAAGGGGATATGTAATGTATGAAGGGCGGTATGGAGGGGCGGAAATGTAGAAGAGGAAGCGGTATTTGAAAGGGGTTGTATTTCATATGGAAGGGCGTAAGATCATAATGCAGACAGGGGTTGTATTATCTTATGGAAGGGCGTATTACATATTAGAGGAGGGGAGGTATATGGGAGGCAGCGTAATATATAAGCGGTATAGCAACGTGGGGGGCGTGTTAAAACGAATATAAAATGTAGCGTGTTACCATATATGCACAGTGTGGATGTATTACAAACTGGAGTCGACTGTAAAGCGATATGTATTGACAAACTGGAGTCACAACGTATTAAACTAGCGTATTAAATATCAATTGACAGCATTTATAATCAATGAACTGTTGTATACAATGAACAACATTTTTATAAAATAGAGAGCGCATATGTCAAACCGGCGATATTAATTATGAACAGTGGAATGACATGTCAGACCGGCGCGTTACATGGACAGGAGGAATGTGTGAGTGTTATATGGACAGCATTGTATGAATGGGGTGTATCGCAGATGGAGGAGGGCCGATGAATGGACAGAGTTTTAATGTGCAGCCTGGAGGAGGGTCGACAGGCCACGGAGGGCGGAGGAGAAATGAATCGACAGCGCTGGTAAACACTGGAGGAGCGCTCACTGTATTGAATGGAGCGATGGTAAACGCAGGGTGTTAAACATTGGAGCTGCGTGTTATGTATATGAAGTGTGACAGAGTGCTGAATGCTATGCAGAGAAATGGGTGAGATTGATGTGGAAATGTAAATCGCTGTATGGAGAATGTAGCAGTGAGGGCGGAGTGTGGAGAGGCGTTGGGTAGGTGGAGGATTGAGGAGGCCCAAAGGAATGTTGCAAAAAAAATAATTTGAAATGGAATCTTGCAGAATGACAGAGCCTGCAATTTGCAGATTGACAGAGGAGCCTGCAGTCTTCAGGAGCTACAAGAGCTGGAGCTGCAAATGTCAGGGATATTAGAGAAAAAAAATGCAGAATAACAGTCTAGCAATTAAGAGCAGCAGAAAACTATTAATAAAATTGACTGAGCAAAGGAGAGGGAGTTACACCACAGAGCAGAAATGCCAATAGTGGAGCTGGCTCTGATACCATGTCAAACTAGGAGGTAACTCCTCAAAATCAGAATGTGTATTAGCTGAAGAATGTACATGCTTTTATAGATGGGAGGTGAGGCTATTGGGATTCATCTCCCAATGACTCTTGGCCTTCCTTATTTCCTAATATTAAATAATATACAAAAATACATATGCACACCCATCCATAGGATTAGGTGTCAACACCCTTTTAAATGTTATGGAATTTCCTTTTATTCTAGCCAGAGGAAAGTTTATGAGTAAAAATAATTAGACATTTCCAAAGTATCTATCACTCTTTTACATTAGATGTGAAAACTTTAAACATTTGTTGACACCTACACAAATAGAGAGAAAAATATGTAATATCTTTAAAATTTGGCTAATTACAACCATTATTTTCATTACCATGTCTTTATCCCCATCTAATGTCACTAAAATTAGTGCAGTGCAATTGAATTGCATAAGGTAGGATTATATAGCAAAACTCAAACCAATTGGCCATCACATCAAAAATCTAAAACTGCAGTAAATTTTGGAATTTGTAAACCCTGTTCAATGGTAGTAGATTAAATATTGTTTCTATGGGAAAGTAAATTAGTTCAACTTAATAAAGATGGATGATGAGCCATTGCAATTTTTTTTGCTTCGCTAGAAATTCATGTAGTTCTATTGTTATGTCTTGTTGCCTTTTGCATCCTTATGCAGTGCCAAATTTCCTATTGATGTGTGCACGGTGCAAGGGACATGCAATTCTGGAGCTAAATTTTCCTTCATTGAACATATACTTCCTGAAATCTCTTGATGCTTTAGTTTATCTCCTACTAATACATATAACTAGTTTATGTGCAAGTTTTGTAACTCACAAATCTGCACATATTGGGCCTCCTGTAGGTTTTTATGGTTCTTGTTGTGGATGATTTTGTCACCCCCCTAGAGACAGCCTAGAGTTGCCATAGACCAGTGCCTAGGACATCTTAATATAGCAAGGAGCCCTTTTAGTTTGGGTTGTCAGTCCAAGAAATCGCTTACTATCTCTTGTTCTAAACAAGGAAATTAGTTTTGAATGGGACCAATCTCTCTCAGAAGCTAGTACAAAGACAAGAACAATGTAGGAACATCAAGTAAAACTCCAATACAAAGGCATCAGACAGTTAAGAGACCGCTTACTGTAAAGAGGGCCGATTCAAATAATATATCACAGAAATCAGATATCAGGAAGTGAGTGCAGTGAGGAAACATAAGAAGATATTAGTTGGCATGAGACTGATACCCAGATACACAACAGAACCATATAAGGGCGCACCAATTTACGAATCCTTATATGACAATGGCGTTTTAAAATCACCCTCCTCAAGCAACTAATATAGCAGAAAATATGGAAAGAGTGAACATGGAACAGTATATCATGACTAGGCCTATTTAAAGCGCTTGACTAATTCCAGAAAGGGCATCAAAAAGGATGAATCCTTACTGCAAACTAGTGAGCCACTCGCATTCTAGAACATGATACAAGAAGACAAATAGCATGAAAGAGATATTGTATTAACACATAAGAGAAATTACATACTGTGAGATACCAAAGACCAGAATCCTCATTACAGTTATAACCCCTCCTCACTGAGAACCTACGAGCTCTGAAGCTTCATACAGAAATATTACAAAAATGTATACAGAAGTCTTCTCGCTACACAGTTTGCTGATAGAAATCTGGAACCCTTGCAATGTCTTCTTTTTCAGTCTTTATAGGAATGATGGAGAATTCTAGAGGAGGAGGTAGCTCAAGCACAATTAATGACTCAATTTGAATAAAATGGCGGAAAACATTCGTGCCCACTCTATGGATGACTAACTATAAATGACTGTACTAGACAACCTGTCTATGGAAATAAATGCTGGGAGATAAAAATCTCCTTATATACAAGATAGAAATAATAAAATATATACAATGTGTTGCCTGCGGCTGAGGGAAAATCTGCTGCCGTAAGAGATTTGAAATAATTTGCATTTCTGTACTGTACTCTCGGCCCTTGGCTTTAGATTTGAATCTTGGATCTTTAATGCGGGGCGAATTTATCTGGAGGGTTCTGAGAATCCATATCTGTGTCTTCTTTAATGGCGGTCATTTCTCACGCCTACCCTCATCTTCTTCATTAAATTTCACCCCAGGAAATCATCTTTTATGGGTGCCGAACCTTTGCAACAGAGGCAGCGAATGAAAACGTCCCTCCGCTATATCAAAACCTGCAAAACCCACAAAATATTAGAAGAACCGATGCAGATGGAGGCGGGGATGATGGAGGTGGAGATGAAGACGACACCGCGGACATGGATAGGAGACGGAAACAGGCAGGGTGGTGGAAGGAAAATCATGGAGGTGTTGATAAATAGACGAGTTGTGGGCTTTATACATAACACGGTCTGGGCAAGATGAATAACAACAAACGCGAATAAAAACACATAGACGAACACAAATATATATATATATATATATATATATATATATATATATATATATATATATATATATATATATATATATAACGGGGGAAAATATCTCAGACGTACGGGGGCGAACACGCGGGCGTATGGAGGACAAGTGGGAGAACGACGTGGCGGAGTCAATGGGTGAAAGCGAGGAAGAGTGACACGATGGCGGGCCCTATGACATGGCGGATGCATGTTAACAGGCGGGCAGCTCTGGTACACCTCTGCCGTTGGATAGAGATCGGGAGATCCAACGATTCGCATGAATTCCGCTGCCCGGCGATGGTACAGACATTAACGCGCGGGGCAAGCGGTTTTAGCACCCGTACCAACGACACGCGGCACCTTCTCTATGGGATCGCTGCCCCCGCGGTAAATACCGCTGCTTCGATGAGAGTGGTGCGGGGGAAAACCACCAGTTTCAGGTGCGCGGGGCCCTCCATAATAAACGTTCACCGCCCCGTTGATTTTATTAGATCGGACGGTGGATATCGCGCCCGAAACACAAACGATAAGCTCCCCTCTTTCTTTTGACCTGTGGTCCTGGGGCTCGGGTCATATGGCAGTAACAAGGGGAGGGGCTTAGGACTTGGGGGCTTCAGCCCGATATATTTAAAATGTGGGTTTTAAACGTTTGGACAATATATTTTGGAGCGGAGAAGGTGGTGCTGAGCGCGACATGGGGGGTTTTTGACCACAAAGACATTAGAAACAGGTTTAAAAGGAACCGGTGGCCAAAAATTAAATGGAGGAGGGAATATGTTCAACATCGGCTCCATCTGGGGACGGCATGGTCGTCCTCGGGCATGTCGAGAACACGTAGACCACCAAATAGTTCACTCTGTTCTTCTATTCCCCTGCGCTTCTCCTTCAGGTAATTATCAGCATCCTTTTTCCTTATAAAGATTAAAAACCAAAACAATTTATGTACAATATATACAGTAAGGCATTTCCAGCCTGGGTCAGAATTGGAAATACGGCTTGAGGAATTGGCCATTCACAGGTGCATCCAACAAATCACCCTGTAGATTTTCTAAAGAAAAGGTGTTGTTTCTTCCCAACTTCACTATTTTGAATGGCCCAAACCATAGCGGATCAAACTTTGTGTGCTTGCCCTTATCTGCTCTGCGAACATCCCATCTGAGAACCAGGTCTCCAACTTGAAAACTTCTATCCTTTGCATGCTGATCAAATACATTCTTCATTTTTTCCTGGTATTCTATTAATCTCTGGTCTACCTGGTTCCTTGTTTCCTCCAATTCTACCAGCTGATTAATTCTTCGGATCATGTCATCTGGTTCTTCCTAGTTTTCTTGCATAAAGCGCGCCACTGGCAATGCCAATTGCAAAGGAAACATTGCAGCCCGCCCATACACCAGCTCATAGGGTGACTTCCCTGTTGCTCTTTTGCTGGTTATCCTATTTGCCCATATAGCGAACTTCAATTGAGAGTCTCAGTTTTTCTGATTTTCAGCTATTGTTTTCTTCAGGGCTCTCACCAGGGTTTTATTAGATGACTCTGCTAGACCATTTCCCTGTGGATAGTATGCTATAGAATGAGTCAGGATGATGTTATATCCTTGGCAAAAATTCACAAACCTGGCAGACTTGAAAGCTTGTGCATTGTCAGTTACAATTCTTGCAGGACAGCCAAACCTAGATATGATATTATCTTCTATAAACCTCATGATTACAGCATCTGTAGCATTTCTTGTAGGTATGGCTTCAACCCATTTTGTAAAATAGTCTGTTGCTGTCAGTATCCATTTATGTTGGCCACTTGATGGGGGATGTATTTCTCCTATAAAGTCTAATCCCAATTTTTGAAATGGTTCATTTACATGAATAGGAATCAAGGGCAATGCTGCTAATTTCTGCCTTTCTGCAAATCTTTGGCACTTGTCACATGCTCTGACCCAAGTAAAAGTATCTGAATATAATTTTGGCCAATAAAAACCAGCCTTCAAGATTTTATGTGTTGTGTCCCTCCAGCTGTAATGTCCTCCACATATCCCCTCATGAAATTCTGTCATTACATTTTGCACTTCATTTTCTGTGAGGCATAACAGCAATATACCGAGAGGGTCTCTCCAATAGAGCTGTCCATTAGCAATTATATATTTCTGATATTTCATCCTTACAGTTCTGTATTTCACTTTGTCACAGCCTGGAGGACAGTTGAGTGTTAAAAGATATTCAACTATTTTCTTATACCAGGGACTAGTTAGATATTTCACGTGTATCTTTTGAGTAGCCATCTCTAGTCCATGCTGCTCTTCTTTTTGTTCTAATTCTTCATTTGCTATCACAGACAGATTAATGCCCAAAGCTTGATGATTTGATTCAGATAACATCTTGGCAATTCCCTGTCCTTTCACCAACTTAGTAGGCTTTATATCCAAATCGTACTCTTGGATTTTTGCAATCCATCTTCCCCTTCTACCTTCGCTGTCTCCCTGAACCAGAATATCTTTGACTGCTGCTGTAGGGACATAAGCTGTAATGTGAGATTGCAAAACGTAAACTCTGAAAGCTTTAAGGGACTTTACCAGGGCATATGCCTGCTTCTCCAGTATATTGTATTTCAATTCAGCATCATAAAGTAATTGACTGAAGAAAGCTATAGGTTGTTCATATCCCTCTTCATTTTTCTGCAATAGCACTCCAACAATTGTATGAGGTGAAGCAAATGAGAAAATCATAAATGGATTTTTGTAAT